>NTHP01000733.1:0-22314 GCA_003416845.1 Oplegnathus fasciatus
GTTCCAGATTAAAGTCTAGCTGCTCAGGTGACATAATTCTTCTTCTCACAGCAACTTAACAAAAACCTGACAGTGAAGCTGACAGTGAACAGCTGATCATAACAAAATAACCAACATGACTTTCATGTGACAGATCAGTTTCTAGATGGTGTTAGATTACAGAGGAAATGAGGGGAAAAAACTGTTCCTGAACTGAATCCACATTTGGTGCTCTAGTGAGTATTTGGGGCAGCAGGACGGTGTATGTGGGATTGAGTTATAATAAACTACAGTGTGTGTGTTCGTGGTGATGAAGGAACGTGTCACCCGGTGCAACAGTGTGGCTCATTCATGTGTTTTAATAGTTTTTGGACAACAATGGAGCTCTGTGGCTCAGAGGAAGAGGATACATCAGGCTGTGATACACACACAATACTTGTTAGTAGATACAGTCACTGCTGGTTTTATGCTTTTTATTGGATTTGTTGTCAATAAGAAAAATATAGAATATCACCAGCCNTTACATGTTCCCTCTGTTTCACTCCCCGCTGCAAGGAGGCTACTTCTCCGGGAGGAGAGCGGGCGGCAGCTCCGGAGGCGGACCTTCAGTTAGCGGCTGAAACAACTCGAATTCAGCCAGAGCAAACCCCAGCGCTGTTTCGTCTGATGTCGCAGAAAAGCCCGACCCGGTGGCAGAAATTAAGAATAACTATTGGAAACTAATAGAAATAGCCTCTCTCTTTTGGTCTCGTTTGCTTATGTAGGTCATATAGAGGCATCAGTATTAAATTGAGACTGTTTCATAATTAGTTAAATACTCCATAGAGTGCTTTTAACTAAGGAAGCTAAAGTTAAACACAAAGAGCCGTACCACAATTGAATGGTCTCAAATTGGCGAAAATGTAATTTGAATCAGGAACTCATTAATCTCATTAAAAGATCATGAATCTGATGAGACATTCAATGGCAGCTTTCAGTGCTTGACATATTTAAAGTACTGAGGATCAATACTCAGCCCTTGTTAACAACAGAGAGAAGCAGAAGAGAAACGTATTTATGAAAAACTGTCACACTGAAGNNACACACACACACACACAAACTCAGAAACACACACACACGTCTGTACGTCCAGCTCAGCCTGCAGGCGGTGGGTAGTCGTTGTGGAGTAACGTCGGCTGAGCGAGCAGCCTGAATAACGCTGAGGGAGACGAGAGAGGAGAAGACAAGAATGTCCCTTCCTCCTCTCAATCCTCTCTCTTCCCCCCCTCCTGCCTTCCTCCCTCTCTCCCCCATCACCACTCTCTCTCTCTCCCCCTGAAACACAGTTTTTTTTTAGTTTTTTTTTTACATTTCCTCGCTCGAGCCTGCATATAATTCATCCCCTGTCCCCTCAAAGGCACTCAGACTATATTTAGGAGTCCACCTCACCCTCCACTATTCTGAGTCTGCTGCTGCAATGAGGCCAAAGCTGTCAGTCAGACACAGAGAGCACGCTGCCCCCTGCAGGACACGCCGAACCCAGGGGAGCTTCACCGACTACACATGCTCCGTTGACTGCTTATCAGTCCTTCAGTCACAGGCCTCAGACCTGCTCTGTACAGACACAATCTTCACCTGTTTGACTTTGCAGGAACTGGTGGTTAAGTTTCACCATTTTCCACCATGTTTTATTCCATCATACTGATAAATTATTGAGGCCAAAATGTCACTAAAGAGCTAATTATGTCTTGATGGCACTTCAATCCAACAAAGCCCCATAAATTAAAGTTTTTAGTAAGTAAGTGACTTTTGGAAGGACGTGTCTGATGCAGTTAAAGATATTTTTTATCACAATATTCCCACAGTTCCAGAGGTCGGTGTTCACCAACCAAGGCCAGAGGGCTTCCAGAGGACTAAAATCAACTTGATACAAACCCTTTTAGTGGCAGCCACAATATATGGGTTCAAAAGGCATGAAAAGTTTGAGATAGAACAAATAACTTCTGTATTAAGGCTCCAAATACCCCAGTTTCTCATCACTTCCCCTGTTAGATACACAGTATGTGCAAACTAACCTCACCCTATATGTACACATGCCATTCCCTCACTCCCAACTAAACACACTGTTTTATTTAGTTCCTTAGGTATTTTCCTTTTTTTCCCTTTTGCTTTTCTAATATTATGTACATCACTGAGCGTAATTAGTTTCCTTGATTTTTCAGTGTATTTACAATTGAATAAGTTATCTAGAGCTGCAACTAACGATTACTTACATTCCTGATTAATCGCTTTATTGTTTTGACTAAAAGAACGGCAGACGAGAGAGAGAAAAGCCGATCAGTTTCCCAGAGGTCAACTTGCTAGTTTTGTCCGACCAACAGTCCAAAACACAAAATATTTAATTTGCTATCCCTTAAGACAAAGAAGAGCAGCAAACCATATCATTTGAGAAGCTACGACCACTGAATTTTACCACTTCAGCTTGAAGTGACTCAAACGATTAAGCAATCATCAAAAAAGATTCAGATTTTTGTCAACTGACTAATCATAAATAAACTAATCGTTTCAACCCTGAAGTTATTATGTGTATGGGGGCTGCTGGAAACTGGAGAGGAAAAAATTACGTTAAAATGTAAAAATGTGTCGTATTGCATAAAATACTGAGATTGAAATTAAAAAAAATAAGATATAAGTCATAAATAAGTTAAAAAACAGATCGTTCTACAATCAAACCTGGTGGTAAAGGATGAATCTTAAGGTGTAAAAGCACTCTGTGGTAAAGGTGAAAATTAACTACACTAATAATTCCTAATTACAAAGTGGTTGTGAACATGATGAAGAAGACATGTTATGGCTGAAGCAATCTAAATTACAAAAGTTAAAAATGATACAGAATAAAGGAAATAAATTGATAAACGGCTGTAGTTATGTTGTATGGGTCTCTCTTGCACTCTGAACATTTTGTTTGCTCGTGAAGGAAAACTGTTTATTTCTTTTCCTGTCAGTGTAGGACTCTGAGTCAGAACCTCCAGTTTTAAGTACGTTCTGAAAGCCTCCATGTTGCCAATCATGTCAGTTGTTTACAGAAATGTGCCGCAGCTTATTGGATTAATGAAAAAACACTGCAAGAGTCATCAAATACTCACATTTGGCGTTTGATGTATTCTTTCAGAAGCTTTTCATCCACTGTGTACATCTGGACCTTGTTGCCGTCATCGTAGTAGTAAACCATGTTGGTGCCAAACTCTGAGGGGACCTGAACAGAGCCGTCAGACGACTGAGAGTCCCGGAAGCTCTGAGAGTATTCATAACGGCCTGAAAGAGCAGGAAAAACTGAATAAGAGGCAAGAATTGAAATGTTGTTTTCTGGTAAAGGAAGTGAAGGAAAACATTTTTTTAAGAACTAAACTGCTTAAAATAAAACCCAGACTCAAAGCTTTGCTGCAAGGAATTAAAACAGACCAAGACATGACACATAATACAAACACAGTAGGTCAAATCAGGCACATGTTTTGTACATGATCTGGTGTAAAAACTTTGGCGAAACTAAAAACCGTACCTCGTCCACGACCTCTCCCGCGTCCACGACCTTTCCCTCGGCCTCGGATTCCTCCACGAATGCTCCCGCTGTCACTCCGGACGCTGGAGGTATCGTCTCCAAAGTCCCGCTGCTCTCTTCTCCAACCTGTGAAGGAGAACATGAAAGCTTAAAAACCATATCTTACTGATACCTCATGTAGTGGTTTCCAACCTAGAAGTCCCAAAAGTTTCTGAGGGGATGATAAAACCTGACAAATTCTAAAGAGGAATTATATCAAGAACTACGAAGAACTTAATAAAGGAAACTACTTTTAGAAGTTAAGCCTAGTAAATTAATTTAAGTGACTGGCAGTAGAGGAAGCTTTACCTGTTCTTTATAGTTTTGTCCATCATCCCTATTGGTTGTAACATTTTAATCTTCAACATAGTGGCCTTGATCTGGGGATGCAGCAACATCACCAAAACCACTTGTGCAGGACAAGAAACATGAGCTGTCAGATGATCACAGAGAAAGATTATCTAAACTTTTTTTGGAGGCCATCTAAATAGGGCTTCAACTAACAAATATTTTTAGCATCAATTAATCTACAGATTAATTCTACTTAATTAATAAATTCACTGTTTGGGCTATATTAGGTCAGAAAATAGTGAAAAATGTCCATCACCAATTTCCTAGAATCCAAGCCGACGTCATCTTGTTTTGGCCAACCAAGAGTCCAAAACCAAAAAATATTTAATTTCATATAATAGAAAGAAAAGAAGCAAATTCTCACATTTGAAAAGCTGGAACCATTAAATCTTTGGCATTTATGCTTGACAAATGACTTAATGATGAACTGATTATCAAAACAGCCACTGACTTAATTAACTAATCGTTTCAGCTCTGATCAGACGTGAGAACACCTTAAATGTGGGTAATAATCTCTCTCTGCAGAGAAAAACATGCAAGTTTGCCAAGTTACGGTTAAGTTGAACCAAGACGTCTGCAAAAAAAAAATTATTACTGTTATTATTTTTAAATACATATTTTGGGGCATTTGAGATGAGAGTAGAGAAATGACAGGAAATGAAGAAAGAGACGGGGAATGACATGCAACATTAGACCCTGATCTGACTTAAAGCGGGGACGTTACGGTTCATGGTCCGCATCTTAACTTCTAAGCCACGGGGGCGCCCCGTTAGTAATGATTTGAATTTTTGTTTTCTCTCCCAAACAACTGAGGTAAAATTGGGTCTTATTTACAAACCATCCGACCATCTGACAACTCATTTTACTTCCTTCCTTCCTCTTCCTGAGACTCAATGCTAGTGCTGATCTCAGAAATGAAGTTAGTTTGTCAAATGTTATCATAAACAATGGACATGACAAAACAATGACAGACAGAATTTTCCTTTAAATGATGCTTACAATCTCTTTTTCTGGCATAATATTGTAACCTCTGATGAGTAATGTAGGCTGAGAGGCCGAACAGGCTTTGAATCACCTGTCTGATGCAAAATAGTGAATCACTGAGGTATTTTGTTCAGGTTAAAGGGCATCAAAGGTTATCAGATTTATGCCACGCTTTCATTTTTCCATTTATTAGTATAAAAAAACAAGCTTGCAGACTCTGGAAAGACAGATGGTAGCAGGAAGAGTGGTGAGCAAACATGAAGAGATGTCAGAGGGGTTGGGGGGCAAACCAGCGAGTGGAAGAAGCAAAACAGAGACTGAAGGCGTGAACAGAAAACAGTGAGCTGCTGGCCACTTACTCCTGCTGCTATCATGCGCCCTGTTATTATGGAGTGTGTGATTGGGCGACGTGGGGTCAGGCGAGTCGCTGGTGGGCTCTGTGTCCGAGCGTGCGGGGCCCCCGCTGTGCGTCTTGTCGCCGTCGTCCCGGGGCGCTTCCTCCAGCGGCAGAGAAACCCACTTACGTTTGTTACCTAGCGGTGATTGCACACCGGAAACAGAGCTTGAAGAGCTTTGTTGCAAGAACGCTGGAAATCCAGTTTGGAACAAATTAAATCATCAACTGAAGTTCATCAATCTTTGTCTCTAAAATAAAGATCCACTAAAGTTCAGTGTAATCCTCTCTTTATAGATCCCAAACACCTACTTAGGACATAAAACTCAAAGGGTTTTTAATGATATTCAAGGAATTATTCAGTAAATTCTGGTTAAAACTGACTTGTTCTGAGGGAACCACACTTTCAAGAGGTTTTTAGTTAATGGCCGACATGTTTCCCTCATTGTGTTGAACTGTCAAGTCGAGGAAAATAAAGAGTTGTAAAATTGAAAGACAGGTAATTTAAAACCTTGACGATGGTAATGAAACACTGAACCTCCTACCTGAGAAGAACCTGAGTCATGTTGAAGCTTGAAAGCCCGACTTATTAGTGGTCAATCAATCTTGCTTTCGGGGCATAAAGACTGAGAACTAGTCAGTCGGCGGAGTTATGACATGTTTCAAACAACTTGACGTGACACTAGAATGTGCTGAAACATGTACAGCAGGATTAAAAACTGCCGTATTCATCATCATATCAATCACTAATGATTGTGTAAGGTTTTTGATCCCCATTTGTCTGTGTTTTTTGGGGGCAGGATAACTTAAAAAACAGTTAAAGCAATAGTTCGACATTTTGGGAAATACGCGTATTCCCTTTCATGATGAGATATGAGATATCAGAGTCGTATCGATCCTCTCATCTGACTCTCAGCCAGGAAGAAAACTAGCGTATTTCCTGAAACGTCGAACTATTCCTTTAACAGATTTCAACGATATTTGGTGGAAATTTACACCATGGAAGAAGTCCTTAAAATGCTCAAAAACACATCTTCAATTTGATGGACAAACTCCATCTGCTGAGGAAGATTGTTTGATATAATCGAAAGCTCCAGAACAGCTACTTAGTGGACCTTGTGAAGTGAGATTGTTCAGTCAGTTTTGATAGTTCTGGATAGTTTTGGGAAGGATGTTAACATTGTGAGGTACGGCATTTTTAACCATTGTTTTCTTTTTACTAGTACTAATATACTACCTGGAGCTCTGGTCATACTACTACGTCTTCATTAACGTTTGAACAACATTTTAAAGGCTGTTTTTCACACCAATAATCTTTGAAAGGATTTGCAAAGCCTGTGTGAATCTGCTGTGGATGATCTCAACTCTTCACTTCACCATAAAGATCGGTTCCTGTTATTTCTTGTTTAAATGTCTATAAGATGGGAGTGAATCAGGGGAAGTGCAACACATAAGATTATCAGAGCAGAACATGCACCAATCTGCACCAACTGTGATCAGTAGTTACTGACACGCAGCAATCAAGGATACAAATCATCAGTGCAGTGAAAACATTCATCTCCAAATTTGGTTAAAGAGGATTTGTAGGTTCATCATTTAAAAACCAAAAGTAAAAGTGAAAAGTTCTGGAGATGAATCATTTCACAGGTCAGAGAAGAAATATGCATTAATCAAACTGATCTGCAGCCACTATAATCAGCCTTATTCAGACCATTTAAAGGATGCTGTTTAACATGCTTCACCCGGTGAGGGAAACTCCTCACTCCTCACCTCCACCTCCTCTCTTCTTCAGGTCGGCGCTCTTGGCGTCATGTCCCGCCTTGGACTCTCCGTCTTTGGGCAGCTCTCCCAGCGGGTCCAGCTGAGCCTCCTGGTTCTCTTTGCTCTCGCCGCCGTCATGGCTGCTCTCTGATTTTCTCTCCATTCGCTCCCTCCTCTTCTCCTTCTCTCTGCGGGAGGAAGGAGGCTTCTTTCCGTTGTTGTTGAGGACATTTTGTTGCTGCTGGAAGATGTAGAGAGCAGCTTTTAAATTATTCTTTTAAGTGGCCTTTTTATTCTTACACTTTTCTCTTTTTAAATGTGGTTGCATCTGCTTGTTCTGTGACCTTTGTTGCTTCGTAAAAATCACATTTTGAGTTTGGCTTCAGGTTCTTGATGCAACACTTAAAACTTACTTGGATAGACAGACAAATTCAAGGACTAAGAATAATACACCTACAGATCAGTCAGTCTCTTTTTTAACTCTGGATCTTTAAAACCACTGAATTTCAAATCTGCTTCTGAATCAGCAAAAAGCTCCATCGCAGGGGTTTCCTCAGGACATGTTTATACGATTTTGAGAACATTTTAGAAAAATTAAGTACTTATAAGGCATTTTTAAAGCTTTTCTGAAATCCTCAAATCTTAAAGATTGCGCTATACTGATTAGTGTGAACCAAATAATCAATCAACCTTCCAACCTGGGGGTCAGGGCCCCCAAGGGTTCCTAAGATAGAAAAATCTGAGGGGTCACAAGAAAAATATTTTACCTACAGAAAATATTCTGAAATATTTTGTTTGTTTTTTGGGGTTTTGTTCACCCCTTATTAGGCCTCTTAAATTCCTCAAAATCCTTTTGCAGTTAAAGTACTCACAACTCTGGTCATGAGGGGTCTCAAGCTTTATTTTTAGGGGTTTTTAAGCGAATAAAAGGTTTTTTGGGAACCGCTGCTCTAATGGCTCTTTACTGTCAAGATTTTCTTTTGGCCCAGCGATGACTTTGACCTACAAATGTTGGTGTTCTAGCTCATTTTAAATAAATACAACACAAAATGACACAAGACATATTTTCACTGTCGTTTTACGCAGACCTGAACAAGTGGAAGACGAGGGTTTGTATTTTTTTCATAATTTTAGAGAAAAGAAAATATTCTTCAGGAACTGTAGAGTACATACAGTGTATATACAGTATGTAGGGCATATAGACACAGGACAGAAGCCTGCGAGGTATACTCGACTAAATAAACATGACATTTCCCCTTAATTTGCCTGAAGAACATTTTCTTTTCTGAAATTACTTTTTACAACTTCAAGAACACATTAATGTTGAAACTGATTGGGCACTTTGAAAATTGGGACTGAAAAATGTTGCATCAGCGTTGACTTGAATCCTAAACATTTCTTGATGTTTTTAGTGCTCCATCTAGTGAGCAGAAATCAGAAAAGCTCTTCTGTAATCCAACAGTTCTGTTCAGTAAAAGCAGCAGAAAACAAGCACAAGTGGTTTGATTCAACAAACGTGACACACACACACACACACACTTGTCATACCTCTTTGGCCAGTTCACCAGGTGTAGGCCAGTTTGTGATATCACTGAAGTCACTTGACTGTAAAATTGACAAAGAAAGAAAGAAATTAACAACAAATCATCAATTCGACATTCACAAGTCGACCCCCATCACCTGGACTCTTAATATTTGATTATTTTAACACTGTGTGGGTCAGTTAGAGTTTGAGTGCCCTTCTGGTAGAAACCAGTGGGGGAGGAAAAGGAGGTCAGTGCTCCGTCTGTGGGGAAACTGCAAACAACAACGATAAACAGACCCTGTCACTTTCCACCACAGTGAATGTTGTAAATTTGGACAGCCTGATATGAGATCAAGGTTAGACAGACGAGGGTTACAGGCACACTCAGAGCTGCACAGTAAGGTGGGCAGAAAAATAAATGTACTGATATTTTAAATCACAGTCATTCTACTACAGGTGTATCGCCCAAAAGGCTGTTCTTTGTTGCGGTTTTGGATACAAGAGTGATGGAACAAAACTAAATGCATCCTTCAGGGTATTCTGGCTTTTAAACAGATCTCACTAATGCATGTGTACTGACCGAAATGTTTTTGTCCCTCGGTAGTACATAAAAAGGGTCAGTTCACCCAAATCACAGAAGAAAAAAAACAAATTTTCTACTTTCTATTAGAGAAAGATGGTACAAGAAAAATGTTAGTGACAAGCTCCAAAAGTCTGCTCTTTAATCTAAAAGTCTCATCTTTAATTTCTGACCATAAAAAGTTGAGTTAACCTGGAGGAGCTGGTCTGAAAATACAGACCTGGTTCACTGCTGCGTTTAGAATCATTATTGATGAATAAAAACAGCATCAGAAAACATTAACACCTCAGATTTTGTTGTTATTTTGTGTTAATCTGTGTGTTAAAAGACCCGTCAATTTGGGAGTACTAGCAGGCTTAAATTCTATGTTTTGAATCGGGAGTTTGGTTCACAGAGAATTAAAGGTGCCCTGTGGAGTTTTCTGGTAAACAAACAAAGCTTTTGTTTATATTCAGTGTTACTCACCAAAACTCACTGTGTGTGTATCCTTGAGCTCTAACAAACGTGTCATGTCAATTTCCTTCCTCATAAAACATTTGCAAAGCCGATTTTTTAAGTATTTTAAATCCAGCATTGTTTACACGCATGTTTACTAGCTGGCAGTCTTCGTCTTTCTGTCTTTGCTGGCATATTGCTGCATATTCTGTCGCATTTCTGCCACCTGTAGATCAGTGAAACCACTGGCCTGTGTGTCCTCGCATGCGTGCACGAGACAAACAACATGAGGACCCACTCATAAAAAACTGCTCCATTCCTCTACTAAAGGTCAAAACCTCCAAAGAGCACCTTTAACAACATAAAATGATAATATTAACTCATCAGACTTTCTTGTGGATATTTAACCGTCACATACTGACGACACATCGTGTGCATTAAACCTCACACATCACAATTTACTAAAACATATACAGAAACCCCAGTATACAGCAGGACTCGGCGCATTTCAATAAAACCATATTGTGATGATATGATCTTAACTTTCTACAAGTTTCTCTCATCCAAATTCTAACCAAGCTGTACTTAAACACTAATAAAAATAGTTATTACAGTTTTTGTTTCACACGTATAAAGAATTTATCTCATTTAAAGCTTTAAAACAGTTCAGTGTTTTGATTATTTTGTGCCTGATTTTGCAAACATTTGCCACTTTGTGATATAAATCTACATGTAAAAATATCCATGTTAATTTTGGGATAATGATTATAAACATATCGGCCAGCCCTAACAGCATGTGAGTACAGTGCAGCTTCAGTGTGACCTTTAACCTCTGACACGTGACTTTGACCATGAAAATGTCCACAGGTTGCATTCTGGGTCAGAAGGGTGCGATTCAAGCAAAAACCCAAGTACACAAACTGTAGCATTAAAGAGCCACAGAGCTGACACACTGACCTTTCCTCAGTTAGAGATGTCAACACTTCCTTAAAGTTAATAAGCTGCGTTCATTTAAATTCTGACATTTTAATTTTTTCTTCGACTATTTGGTTCCCTTCCAAACATTAATTTAAACAACTGCAGTGGAAAAACTGGTTAGAAAGGCAAACAAAACGGCCCGTCAGCAGCTCAAAGGAGCCAACGTTTGGCTTTGGGCAGATGCTGATTTCCCACCCTGCATGTCTGTACCTGGCAGAGGTTACAGTGGCGAAATATGAACACGTGATCCAGAGACGACTTCACTTCAAAAAGAGCCAAACATGTTGCTTTATTTACAGACGAGAAACGAGCAACGCTCGAACACAACCACCACTTACGACTTCTAATTAGTTTGGACTCAAAGCTCAATTACACCACATCGATTTATATTTAAACTGAGACATTAGACGTGCTGAAATTCAGTGTCGCTTTGAGGTTAATTGTCAAGATGTATTGATGACATGTACAGTATTTGGACACTTCATGTTTGTGACATATTTTAAAGGGCTAACAGAGGAACACTGGAAGCTGTGAAAAAGGAAAAAACAAAGTAAAGACCATTACCTTGCTGGATTTTCTCGTTCTGGGCTTGCTGGCACGGACAACTTTCAGAGCGTTTTGTTGATCTGCAGATACAGAATCAATAAGTGAAAGGGACATCATAATATTGGACAGGACAGACCAAAAAAAAAAAAATGCTTTTTAAATGCCAGAATTTGACAACACCAGTGAGCAGGCTGCCAGCCTGGAAGATTGTTCAACACTGGAGATAAGAAGTCATCTACTCTTGCATGCTGTGGGGAATTTCTGTCAGTACAGAATGAATAAATATGCCCCCTCCCCGGGACTGAGCGACTGAACTAGTTGAGTGTTTTGTGTGCAGCCAGCGGCAGTATGCGGCTGCGTCTGTGCAGGCAGCTGCAGGCTGGGAGTGGCCCGCTGCAGCCTGACAGTGCCTATCGCTCGGCAGAGGATGGTCGGATTGATAAGAGACGCGGGGCCGAGGCTTCCACATGAATGGGTGTATGCTTGACTGAGCCTGCAGACGTCCGCCCACAGAGCCGGTTGTACAGTAACACTGTAAAATGATGCCTGTGCTCTCGCCAGCGTCGAACGCTTCAAATATAGCTCCCCCCGCTCGCTCTGAGCTCTGACACACATTCACAACTCACACTCAGTTGGCTGTTTCATTTCAGAGTCGCATATATTACCAAATAAATGTGACCACAACAATGAATCAACAGCCCAATCAATGAATTCTTACATGTAAAGTGAGCCGGCTTGTTCCTTTTTAAACATTTAAACTGGCACTGAAATAATTAGCTGATTAATCAATGAGTTGATCAGATAGACAGACAGTTAATCAATCCCATTCTGATATCTTTTAGCCAATTATTACAAGAAATACTCCACCAATTTAGTATTAAACTCAGAGTTTAAGGGGATTGTAAGAAAGAGACTCTAAATATTAAAACTGAAGCAGGAGAGGTCGCGATATTCTGACTTATCGTCTTCAGATGAGTCACAAACATAAAACACTGGATCCTACATTTCCCATAATGCAACAGTGTCTTCCATTAAACCCTCCCTTGCCTGATAAACATACACATCCTTCAAACTCCACACCCCGGGTTTGTAACGCAGCCTTTTTAATTTTATGTTATAAATTTAAAGTTAAAACATCACCAGGCATTATACAGCGCCATTTTAATTTTTGTTATTAAATAAAAATAAGAATCCTATTCTAGTTAGAGCTTTAAATATCCAACAAGTTGTTTGTTTTAGTGCTGAAATGATGATAAATTGAATAGTGGATTTGAAGAACATTCATTAACAACAACTATGGTAATAAATTAAATTGTTTAAGTCATTTATTAAGAGAAAAAACAGCATTTATCAGTTCCAGCTTCTCAAATGTGGGTTTGCTCCTGTTTTTCTCTGTTTTATGACACTGGGTCGGACAAAACAAGACTTTTGATGGCACTGTATTATTTTAGGTACTTTACTTGAGTCTTTTCTTCTCATGCCACTTTCTACTTTTTACTCCACCACATCTCAGAGTGCCCTACATTCATCTGACAGCTTTAGTTGCTTTACACATTAATATTTTTGCACACAAAACATATGAAAATGTAAAAGTGCAGCTGAAACAAATAGTCGATTGATTCATTAATCCAAAATGAATTGGCAACTATTTTGATAATCATTTCATGGTTCTAGCCTCACAAATGTAAAGATCTGCTGCTTTTTCTTGTGATTATTTTAACAATTTTAATCTATTTTTCATATTTTTTTCTGTTGTTTGGACACAACAAGCATTGTGAAGGTGTCACTTTGGGCTCTGGGTAATTGTGACAGCATTTCTCACTATTTTCACTATTTTGACAAACCAAACAATCAATCGATTAATGGAGAAAATAATCAGCAGACTAATCCGGAATGAAAATAATAAGAAATGAGCTCCACCTCAACCAACTCCAACAGTGAAATCCTGCTTTTACATTAATGATGAGGAATAATAATCTAATCTGAGAATATAGAATAGTACAACAGGGGACAGCGAGTACTTTTACTTTTAGTACTTAAAGTACATTTTCCTGATTATACTTTTAAGTAACATTTTTAATGCAGGACTTTTACTTGTAACAGAGTATTTTTACAGGGTGATATCAGTACTTTTACTTAAGTAAAGGATCTGAATACTTCCTCCACCACTGTTCACTACTTGTTTTCTCTCTTACAGATCATTCTTAATATGGAAGTGTGAATTTTCACACCTCTGAGGGGCATTTTTCTCGTTTCCTACAGTTGATGCATCACAAACCCCCCCCCAATTATATTCAAACAAAATGAATATAACCATTAGTTTACACCCCTAACCTACTGTTCCACCTGTGCTGCCACCTTGTTCACATACTGGTGCTTTCACTTGTGACAGTGGAGAGCAGGCTGGTGGGAGGACCTGCAGGCAGCCAGGCCATTGGACATGCAAAACGTGTCTTTCCAGCAGCAGCAGCAGCAGCAGTTAGCCTGGCTGTCTTAGCTTTTTTTTTTTACACTGAGACAGCACCAATCCTCCGATTTAGGCTCATATTGTGACCCCCCCTGTGCTGTATTTAACCAACATTAGCCGCGGCACTCTGTCACTTCCACTCCCATGTAGGTAAAAGCAGTGTGAGGGCTTAGCTGGTAGCAGCAAAAAGAAGTAGCAGTTGTCAGCAATCAACACGTGGTGCTCCGGAGCAATCCGAGCACAGAGGGGGATGGGGCAAATATGCCACCATCAACACCTCTTGTCTGCGCTGACATTCAACTTTATGCGCTTCAATCAACTCTTTAAAAAAAAACCCAAATGAGGTTTGACAGCAGAGCAGTGCCGATTAAAGCGTTTCCCTGCAGTGAAGCTGTCAAAATGCTGCAACAACGTGCTGCTGCTGCTGCGGAGCTCCCGACAAATCTGCTTTCACGAGTAGAAACTTAAACCCAGCTCACCTTTCTCTTGGGAGCTGGAGTTGATATTGTTGCTCGGCACCCTGCCCGTGGTCCTCTTGGTCCAGGGGTTGACTTTCGGCGGAGGAGCCTCAACAACTTTCCTCTTCACCGCCTCGACAGCCGAGTCAGCGCTGCTGCTGCTTTGGTCATTTTCTTTATCGTTTTCTTTGCATTTCTTGAGCACGTCCGCGAGGCTCTTGGCTGCCTCCGGGTCCGCGAGCTGCCTCTCCGAGCCCCTCTGCTCCTCTTGCTCTCTCTGCAGGTGAGCCCCCTCGGACTTGTTTTGGCTCTTCGCCGCCGCTCCGCCGGAGCTGGCCGCTGTCAAACCGGAGTCGACCTGACTGCTCTCAACCTCTGTGGACATCCTGCTAGTTTCCTAACAGCGCGCGGTGTTAAATCCAGTGTGAATCTTTGGTCCTTGCTCTCTTATCCCAGAGAAAAGTCGCGAAAAGCTCGGGGGGAGACCACATCCACAACTTGAGGTAAACAACTTTTGGGCTGGACCTCCTCGCTAGCCAGCTAGCTAAAGTAGCTCCCGAAGCTAACAGTTAGCTAGCTAGCGACCATGCAGAAGTCAGCGCGAGCCCGAGCTAAATGTTGTCGTTTTCCGGCCTGATCGATAGTTTCATATCAACAAGTAGTTACCTCTGAGTCTGTAGTCGGTCACCATGTAAACGACACGCGCTGAATCGGCTCACCTGCGAGTTTGTGTAACTTTTTTAAATAAACTACTACAGCGACCTCCTCACTGCCTCTCCGCTTCAACTCCACGCTACCAGCTAAGAGCTCGTGCAGCCAGCTGCTGTCCGCCTGTAAACAGTGACTCTGCTGCCCCCCGCGGCCACACGGCGGTACTGCAGCATGTTTAACTTACACTGGAGAGTAACTAAGTACATTTACTCTAGTACACTTTTGAAGTACTTGTACTTTNNGGCAAATATTGTACTTTTTACTCCACTACATTTATTTGATAACTTTAGTTACTTTGCAGATTCAGATTATTAACACAAAATATAATCAACAGATAAATGATGATGTAATATTATAGATTAAGAGAAAACTTTATTGATCCCTGGAGGACAAATTCACAGGCTACCCAGCAGATAAAGTATATAAAGTAGTTCCATCTTTACCAGCTGCAGCATTAAAGTGATGAACACGTTAGTGCATCAATAATTATAATCCAATAATATAATATACATATTCTGAAATGGGCCATTCTGCATAATGAGTACTTTTACTTTTGGTATATTTTGATGCTAATACTTTTATTGTAACAGAGTATTTTTACACTGTGGTATTGCTATTTGTACTTAAGTACAAGATCTGAGTATTTCTTCCACCTCTGCTTAGGTAAAAGTAGTAATACCACAGTGTAGAAATACACTGTTACAAGTAAAAGTCCTGCATTCAAATTCTTAAGTAAAAGTACAAGTATTAACAACAAAATATACTTAAAGTACCAAAAGTATAAGTACTCATTATGCAGAGTGGCTACTGTCAGCAGAGGTGGAAGAAGTACTCAGATCTTCTACTTAAGTAAAAGTAGCAATACTACCGTGTAGAAATGCTCTGTTACAAGTAAAAGTCCTGCATTCAGTACAAGTACAATTAATTACAAGATCTGAGTACTTCTTCCACCTCTGCTTAGGTAAAAGTAGCAGTACCACAGTATGGAAATACACTATTACAAGTAAAAGTCCTGCTTTTACAATTTAATTTAAAAGTTCAGAAGTATTTGCAACAAAATGTAATTAAAATATCAAAAGTAAAAGTACTCATAATACAGAGTGGCTGTACTGTCAGCAGCAGTGGAAGAAGTGCTCAGATCTCTTACTTAAGTAAAAACAGCAATACTATAGTGTAAAAATACTCTGTTGCAAGTAAAAGTCCTGCATTTTTACTTAAGTGAGAGTATATAAGTATTAGCATCAAAATATACTTAAAGTATCAAAAGTAAAAGTACTCATTATGCAGAGTGGCTCCTGTCAACAGAGGTGGAAGAAGTACTGAGATCTTTTACTTAAATAAAAGCAGCAATACCACAATATAAAACTACTTCATTACAAGTAAAAGTCCTGCATTCAAAATCTTAAGTAAAAGTACAAAAGTAGTAGCATCAAAACATACTTAAAGTATCAAAAGTATAAGTACTCATTATGCAGAGTGGCTACTGTCAGCAGAGGTGGAAGAAGTACTCAGATCTTGTACTGAAGTAAAAGTGGCAATACTACCGTGTAGAAATACTCTGTTACAAGTAAAAGTCCTGCATTCAGTACAAGTACTGTAAAAGTAGCAATACCACAGTATGGAAATACACTATTACAAGTAAAAGTCCTGCATTTAAAATTTAATTTAAAAGTTCAGAAGTATTTGCAACAAAATGTAATTAAAGTATCAAAAGTAAAAGTACTCATAATACAGAGTGGCTGTACTGTCAGCAGCAGTGGCAGAAGAAGTACTCAGATCTCTTACTTAAGTAAAAACAGCAATACTACAGTGTAAAAATACTCTGTTGCAAGTAAAAGTCCTGCATTTTTACTTAAGTGAAAGTATACAAGTATTAGCATCAAAATATACTTAAAGTATCAAAAGTAAAAGTACTCGTAATGCATAATGACTACAGTCAGCAGTGGTGGAAGAAGTACTCTGATGTTTTTTAACTTGTTTAATGGACAACCATCATTTCATCTCTCACAGAAATATAACTAAATACAACTTCCAGAAACACTGGTGATTTTATTTTATTAATATAATTGTTATTTAAATTTGGCTTCATGTACAGGAATTTATTATAATGTTGCTGTAAGACAAAAAAAACCCTTCACATCAGCCAAAAATAAGATGCAGTTAAAAGCCACTGCAATAAAATGAATGTAAAATATTATCGGAAATGGGGAATCATAATATCAAGTATAAAGAGTTAACGTCTCTGTTACTTTTATTCTTACTGATTATTATGTTTTACTGCCAAGTTACAGCATCAGAACATGTTAAATTATGTTGTTGAGCGACCTCGACAGTTACATTTCAGTTTGAGTTTATTCAAATCAGAGCGTTTGCAAATCAGACCACAGAATATTCAAACCACGGCGCTGTTATCTCCCCGTGTGCACAGATACACAGTTCAGTACTACATGTACACAACAACAACGCTTTCCAGACATATTATTTGTCTTTTTAGTGCTCAGTGACATGATGAAGTTTAACAACACTTTCAGACTCAGTCACAAAAAGCGTCCGGTTATTCTGACGACACGAGAGTCCATAAACAACAAGGTACAACGTTATAATTCAAGTTGTTAGTTTGGCAGCAAGGAAGATGTGAATATTTTGCTTGGTTGACATATTTAGCTCCATCTTGAGTCATGAGTTGAAATATTTTTCTTTAATTTTTGAGTCATTTTCAGCAGAAGTCAGAAACATTTTTAATATATTTAATCACAGAAGAGGAGACATCACATATACAGTATATATACAATCTGCAGCCTGAGGATTTGCACAAAGTGTTTTAAATAACAACAATCAACAGACCGTTATAAACTGGTGTATTGATTGATCACCATCATCACCATGAAACTCCAAAAGGTGGAGGTCTTTCACACAAAGACAGTTAGAGTTCCCTGAGTGTTTTTTTAGGATGGGTGGGAATCAAACCCTCAGTCCAGGCAGTGTTAGTGCCTCGCTCTGCGTGTTGAACTACAGATAATTAAACACAGAAAGCAGAGACGTCAGCGTCAGCGTGGTCGTGGAGAAATGTCTCAGCGTCTGTGCAGACGATTCAACTCGGGGTCTGGTGTAGATGTAAGGATGCTCCTGGAGAAATGTAAGAAAAATGTGTTTATATTAATTTTATTATCCACACACACAAACATGAAAGCCTTCGACGTGTCGGTCAGGTTGTACCTTTGGTGGGCAGATGAGTTTTATTGGCTCTGAAAATGTCTCTATCATCTCTTTCCCTCCCTCAGGCTGAAACTGAGGGACAAAAAAATTTTTAATTTTGAGAATCAGAATCAAAAAAACTTCATGCCTGTGATGTTTTTCAGCCTTTTCTGTCCTGTGTTGTCAGTAAGCTGTTGTAAGATTCAGTGATGGCATACTTTAAATGCATTACACAGAATATTCGATGAATTCCAAACCCAATTAAGCCACTTTTTATTAAAACTATTGATACGAATGTCAATATAATAGTCTTGGCAACCTGCTGTGATGTGGCCATTATAGGCAGAGACCCTAACCTTATCTAAGCCAAACCTTTAGCTAACTAAAACCATCTGTAAAAGTTATCTAAACATGCTCATTACAGGTTAAAAACTTCACCATGTTGTTCCACAGTCCCTTTGCCAGCTCCTCGTGTCCCTTAACAGTGAAGTGGAAACAATCTGCCGTGAAGAAGCTCGTGTCAATCGTCCCGTTCTGAAGTTACATTAAACAAGGAATCACAAATAAATAATAACATTTGCATCACAGTGGTTTGCTGAGAGAAAAAGACAGAAGGAAAACAAATGAATAATGGAAACATTAAACAGTGTGTGTGTGAGAGAGGCTTACAGGAAGTCTTGGTGGTGCTGCTTTCTCTAAATAAGGCTGCAGAACGACGGCAAAGTCCTTTTTGAAGAAACGATCGCCGCGCAGAAGCTCCTTTAATCTTCTCTATAAACAGGAGTTAAAGTTTAAACTGTGGTTAAAAAGGCAAAACTCTCTTTTCAGCCTTTTCACAACACACATTTTGACATGTTGGAAAAGGTGTGAACGATAAAATGGCTGAATCCCATTTAGCTGCTTCAGTTTCAGGGTCCTGGTGTCACTGTCACGCTGTCATGTCTTACAGGGACACTTGAACACAACAGAGCCATTAATGTTATTAGTGTTTCTGTGCTTTACAAGTCAAACTGTCTGCTGTTCCTCACATTTACATCATAACATTTACAACATATATCAAGACATTTTAACTACAAAAAAGCAAATGACAAATACTTACGTTTTTCTTTGCATCTTAATGTGTGCGCAGAAAACTGAGCTTTTGGAAACAACGACATAAACCTGCACAGTCACGGTTGAGAGCTGTGTGGCAGTTAAGTTATGGAGACAACTTCTGTCTCCTTTAACTTTCTCTGTGCTCACTCATTTTAGATCCCAGTATAGCTGAGTGTTGTCTTTAAGCTGTATTTATGTTTATTTTGTCAGGCGACTCCCGATCAAAGTGCTGTTTTACGCTCTTTCAGCTGTCGGACAACAGAAACAGAAAAATATGTACTGATATATATTTTACTGACAAAAAATGGACAAAAAAGAAGACATTCAGCCGTTTTCTTGTTGTTAAGGAGACGTTACGACCTGAAAATGCCAGTCTGGACACATAAATGTCATTTTCAGAGTTAGCCGGGTGAGTGTGGACGGCTTATTTATCTTATTCAAGCCACTTTGTTAAAAACACACACCTGGAATTCATAGTTAATCTCAACCAGCTCCTTCAGCTCAGCGGAGTTTTCTTCAGGTTGAACGAGGCACGAGCAGAAACTCCTGTGAGCAGATTAGCAGAGGATCACACAATTGGATTATCAGGTTATTAAATTAACAGATTATCAGATCAGTTATCTGATAGAAGGCAGATGAAATATGAAACCCCTGTAGAGTCACTGCGCTGCATCATTTAACACGTGCTCCAGTATATCATTAGGAATTAGTTTTGAGATTTGATTTTAGAGAATTAGCAGATTATCTGACCTCTAAAATCTTTTCATACTATAATGCAAACTCTCTCTTTAAAGGGTTAATAGGATTTTCTGATATTTTAGGTTTATTCTGAGCAAGTCAAAGTGAATAAATACAAGTATATATAATAATTATAGGAACATTAAGTGTTCTCAAGTGAAATAATACTTTGGTATAAATCCAAACCAAATGTTTCACATTTTATTGATGACATTTTGATCACCTGTTTGTCTAATCAGATTTTAAAGCTGAATTTCTGTGATATATATATTAATAAAATGTATTAACTTCCTGAAAATGGAAATTTGGCGAGCTCAGCAATCTGTTCTGCCAGTTAACAGCGACTGTTTGAGTGATTAAGAGTTATCTAAAAACAGTCTACAGAAGTGTATTCATCTACATTATATCTTTAATATAATTTGCTGGTGATAGTTAGATCCTGCAGGTTGACTTGAGAGGTGTGACAGGTTTAGATCAACAGGTAAAGACGGTCAGGTCACTTTTGAAGCTGACAGCCCAGAGTCGGCCTCTGAACTTCTCTGAGAGGCTTCATGGGAAGAATCTGCACCACGTTCACGATCGTCCTGGGGATCTGAAACCAGAAGGAAGAAAAAAAAACATTCATGGACTGAAATCATTTCTGAAGAGTGTAGCTTTAAATGTCTGCATATCCTCTCTCATACTTCATAGTTTCAGCATGATAGCGGAGAACAAACTGTTCCCAAGAAAGCAAAAGGGGAGGGGAGGAGGGGCGTTTCACATGAAGAAACTGTTCATTCAACATTTGCACAGATATAAATGCATACAAGGGTAAATAAAAGGCTCAACAATACATTCACAACTTGGGCAACACAGTTCACAGACAGCATTAAACCGTCCAAAGAACTTCACGTGTGAAATTGTCTGAATGAATAGTTTCTTAGTTGTGTAAGAAGAGTTAAACCCTCCCTGTATTTTTTCTATTTATAGCCACGTTAGTGCCAGGCCTGTAGAGAGGTGATGTTGGTGCAGACTGAAATATCTTCACTTGGTATTTGATGCCTTTATTAGATAGCTGAAAGTCGAGAGATGACAGGAAACCCGAACAAGCTGATGTTAACATCCCAACTGTTCAGCTTGTTAACATGTTAATATGCCTCTGTTAGCATTGAGCTCAGAGCTAAGGCTACAGAGTCAGGTTTGAAGCAGAAATAGGTTTTCACATACAAGGAGTTTGCTTTTGGCATTTTGGTGCATAATAATAAACGTAGTAAAAGAAGGTGAGGAAAGAAAAAAAACAAAAACAAGTACTGCAAAAGTCAAGAATCAGAAGTATAAAATAGAAAAATATATAAAAAATATGTAAAACATCTGTTTTTAAAATGATAAGAGCTGTACGGTGTTTGAAACGAAGAGGAAGGACTTTGCAAAAGTTCACAAGAATATGTGCAATGTAGATTTTTACATTAATGTAACGTGTAGTGTCTACGGGGCAGCATAAGAGTCAGCAGCAGTGCGGGTCCCGGGCCTTGTTTATGGGGCTGACAGTTTACAGATAAATAAAGGTAACAAAGGGCTCAGTGTGCTCAGAACAAACTAGTTTGTACGACGTGTTGTCGACCACATCTGAAGGCAGAAGTGTTGCTCCAAACGGCAACACTGGCAGGTGAAGCAAAAAGCCTGCTGCCAAATACAAGGATAAAGGATAATGGCGCACACTTTCAGACGTTCTCTCCTCGAAGGCATTCGACCTGACTAATCGCTGCGTAAAGTGGCCGTGATTCTCAACAAACCTTTTCTAAATCTATAAAAATCCTCGGAGGCAGCTCTCCCAGTTCTGACGTCAGAAAGGTGAGTGCGGGTGGAGGGTTTCAGATACTGTTCGCAGATCTGAGAAGCACGTCAGATGAAGCACACTGAAGTCTTATGAAGTGCAGCTGCAGCTAAAAGGTGTCTGACGATGTAGAGCTGAGCCTGAAATCTCTTAAAGCAGAATAAACCCTTTTGATTTCAGTTGACACACTTTTGTTTTGAGTTATAAGATCTTACCTCGTTCATCATCGTGTCCAGAGCTTCTGTCATGTAGTGAATGAAGCTGTCGGGGGAGAACAGAGTCTGTGGAGAAATTTAAATTCTGACATTATTTTTACTCTCTTTTTATTGTTTTTGTACACTTAACTCATTCATCCAAATGTTCAGTGTTTAATAATTGTTTTTCTTCCATTTAGAGGCCTAATACATCCCGTATACTTTCCACTGCTGCCGAATAGTTAGAAAAGAATAGTAGAATAATCATATAATTTTCTGTCCTGACAAGAATAAAACTGTCGGGAGAAAACACTTAGTACTTGTCATTTTTTTAGTACGACATTTAATTTAAATTTAATCTAAAGATCAACTCAATACCAAGTTGGAAAGCAGTGTTTCTCTGCTCTTTCTGGTTAAAAGTTTCATCTCTGACCACACCTCACTTCTCTGATGGGTGTGGACAGAAGAGTGCTTTGTTGCCCCTGTAACCACACCCAACAGTAATGATGGTGAACTGACAGAGTACACTACAT
>NTHP01000733.1:22360-52650 GCA_003416845.1 Oplegnathus fasciatus
TCTCATCTTGGATAAAACAAATAAATTCAAATGTCAGTGGTGGAGGAAGTATTCAGATCCTTTACTGAAGTAAAAGTACTAATACCACACTGTAAAAATACTCTGTTACAAGTAAAAGTCCTGCATTGAAAATGTCATTTAAGTAAAAGTATGTGAGTATAATCAGGAAAATGTACTTAAAGTATTAAAAGCAGTAAAATGTCCCCTGTGCCTGTTGTACTATTCTATATCCTCTCATTAGATTATTATTCCTCATCATTAATGTAAAAGCAGGATTTCACTGTTGGAGTTGGTTGAGGTGGAGCTCATTTTGAGCTATTTTTTATCAGACAAATGATTATTTTCATTCTGGATTAATCTGCTGATTATTTTCTCCATTAATCGATTGATTGTTTGGTTTGTAAAAACAGTGAAAATAGTGAGAAATGCCGTCACACTGACCCAAAGTGACACCTTCAAAATGCTTGTTGTGTCCAACCAACAGTCCAAACCTCAACGTTAAATTAAAAGCAGCAAATCTTCATATTTTAGAAGCTGGAGCCGTGAAACGATTATCAAATTAGTTGCCAGTTAATTTTCTGTCAATCGATTAATCGACTAATCGTTCTAGCTGTACAAACATTTTCATATTTGTTTTGTGTGCAAAAATCTTAATTTGTAAAGTAACTAAAGCTGTCAGATAAATGTAGTGGAGTAAAAAGTACAATATTTCCCTTTGAGATGTGGTGGAGTAGAAGTAGAAAGTGGCTTGGGAAGAAAATACTCAAGTAAAGTACAAGTACCTCAAATTTGTACTTAAGTAAATGTATTTAGTTACATTCCACCGCGGACAAACACGACAAAGCTCTTACTTTGTTTTTACAGTAATCACAGATGTCGTTCATGCCGATCAGCACCGTCACCACCTTCCAGTCCTCTTGGAAGTTCAGACCCTAAAAGAAGAAGAAGCTTTGTCTCAGTTTGGAGGTGAAAGAAGAAAATCAAGATTATTTATCACCTAACGAGCAGAATGAGGAGCGCTGAGACTTACTGGATAAGACTTGAACGTGTCTATCATGTGTTTTATCTGATCTGAGACATTTCTGTAGAGGAACAAACACACACAGCGTTGACTCACCAGTCACACTGACATCAATAAAACATTATCGTATAATTATCAAGTCATTTGCAGCTGTGATTATTTTGATCTTTGAGCTTAAGGGGGAAACGTTTTGAAGGCACTCATCGTGGTTGCAGCCTCCTGCTGTTCCAGGATGGAAATGTACTGTACAGCTTAAAGATGCACTCCATCATTTTGTTACAGAAGAAGAAATGGACGCCAAATCGCTCACAGCGTGTTGTGGCCGGTGACGGCGAAGTTGAAGCCGGTCTCGTTGACAGTTGTAGGTTTGCCGTGGAGCGTCTTCACGGGCGATGGGCCCAGCAGTTTGGGATTGAAGAGTTTAAAAATATCTGATGAGACGATCAAACAAACAGAAAGGATCCTGTGATTTATCTAATAAACCAAAATGCTTCATAATGACATAGGCTGCTATGGTACAAACAAGCCAGGTCACCCTGACATAAAGGGGTTTTAGTTTTACAAACATTTCTTGGAGTCAGAAATAATCTAAATCTCAGCCAAAGAATCACAGATTGTTGTAAAAGAAGAAAATTGACTTCTCTTTTCTTTCATTCATTCATTAGCTGGTTATCTAACTGGCGTATGTTGGCTAATCTAACTTGCTAACCTAGATATCTGTGGTCTCTAAGCATTGAACTGTGATTATTTTTGCTCCTGTGATATGTTTATATTCTTTAAGCTTACTATAAACTAACTTACTCGCCAGTGTTATGACATCTTGATAAGTTCCATATCCTCCGATGCTGTAGGAGAAGAAGGGAAAGGGACACAGTTTGTGATGAATGGAGTCGCGCCAATAATAACATAAATCATAATAATAATCTCATTACATGATTGTTATTTATGATGTGACGGGCAAGATAATATAAAGTTAAATAAGGTCAGTGAACTTCATACAGCGCTGCAAAACAATTGGCAGCTTTTTGAGGCAAATAAATAAATAAATAAATCATCCAATGACAACCTTTGACAGGTCGCTGATATTCAAGTGAGAGGTCTTGATTGGTTGCATAGGTGAAAAAGAAAAACAAGATATTCTTAAATGGAGTCTGGCATAGTGCTGATTTACCTCCAAGACACTTGGCGAAATTCAAAAGGTATCGCTAAAATCGTCGAACCATTGGCACCAATAGCTGTCTGCAACAAAAACACATGCAGACAATAATCTTAATGAAGAGAAACACTGTTATAGTATTAATATATTTTCGATACCACTACTGCTACTACTACTACTACGTAAACCCAATAACACTCAGTTTCATTACTTGTTTAATAACTCTAATGGTTTCCATGGAGGAATATATTGTTCTGTGTTGGGTTTCTGTTGTTTCTGGTGGTTTCTCTTAGTTATTTTGGTTTCCTCCAGTTTATATTGGTTTCTAATGGTTTCCACTATAAGCTGTAATGGTTTCTAATGGAACACAGCACACTGTAATGATTTCCATGCATTTCCAATACAAACCTGTTTACACTTCCCAGTAAAATTATTAAAGATAAAACAATGTGTGACTGTTTCTATTTCTGTATTTGTCTGTAGAATAAACAGCACTTCACTCACAGTTAAAGAGTCTCCCAGTGCGGCGATGACTTTCACGTCTGCAGCTTTGACATATTCAACTAGAACAGAAGACAAACAAGGAAACAGTCAAAATAAAGACAAGCAAGCACATGAAGCTATTCACTTTAAAGGTATTTAGGACCAAAACTTTCCAAATATTGACAGACATGTTGGCAGTGATGCAAGAAGTACTCAGATCTAAGTAAAAGTAGCAAAATACCACAGTGTAGAAATATACTTAAAGTACCAAAAGTAAAAGTACTCATTATGCAGAATGAGTCATTTATATTATCGGATTATAATTATTGATCCATTAATGTGTTCATCACTTTAATGTTGCAGCTGGTAAAGATGGAGCTAATTTTAAGTATTTTAAATATTGCTGAGTAGGTTGTGAATTTCCCCCCTGGATCAATAAAGTCTGATCTTAACCTATAATAACACATCATAATTTATTTGTTGATTATATTTTGTGTTATTAATCTGAATCTGCAAAGTAACTAAAGTTATTAAATAAATGTAGTGGAGTAAAATTCAAATTTAAAATATATTAAAATAAAAACAATATTTGCTGTTGAACTGTAGTGGAGTAGAGGTATAAAGTAGTCGAAAATGGAAATTGAGTACAGTACTTGAGTAAACGTACTTAGTTACTTTCCACCACTGCATGTTGGTTAAGTGACTCTCACCTGAGGAGGGGACGGTGGGAGACGGACTCATGTCAGGGCAGTCAAACGGAGGATGCAGACGACGCTGGAGAAAATCTGTTCCTAAAACATCCTGCAGGACACATTTCCACCATTAACGTGCTGTTTACAGCGTTGTACTGTACTGTACTGGAGGGTAGTTTGTTCTGAATGGAGCTGAAATAGCTTCAGGGTAAAATATCTGGAGCGTTACATGAACTCTGGTATTGTGTACTACTGTGTGACTAATGTGTCTACTAACAGCTGATCATTTTAAACTAAAATAGCCAACATTTTATACGTATATTCAGGATGTTTAAATCTTTACAGCAGCATGAGGACCACCACTGGACACTTCAACCCTCAAATGAGACTCAGCCTTGTCTCTTCACCCATGGGACCCAAACATTTGGTGTATTTTATCATGTTGATGTGTTGTTCTCATGAAGTTATTGTTTTGGATTGGTCTATATTTTGGTTTTAGACAGTTCTTAGGTTGTTTTTAAGTTGTTTATAGGATGAAATCTTTCTACTTGATTGAAAATTAAAAAATTTGAAATGTGATTAAAGATTTGATAATCACGTTTCTGTGTAATTCGGATTTTGTGGCTTATTCTGTCTTATGTGGTTTATCGTTCTTAGCTGCCTAGTCTAAATCTGCAGACTCTAATTATCCATGTAAACGGTTTTTTGTTGCTCACGCAGAAAAACGTCCATGTCAAGTTTTTTCTCACGCGACCACTCTGGATAGAAAGGGTAAGGTCTCGGTTCATGAGGTCAGCCTGCATCCAAAACTGCAGCCCATATCCAGCTCACCTGGTTGCAATAATGCACCAAGTACACTGGGCTAAATCCAGGTGCACAACACTGGCCCAACACTAGTCCGAGTTCTGCAAAGCGGAACAGGTTCTCAGCCCAAATCTGCAAATCTGTTCGTCTCTTGTGATTCACTTGTTCACGCTGCAGAAATTTGAAAACCTTTTTGGACCTTTACCTGGAAATGTTGCTGCTTTTGTTCCCACTAAGTCATGGAGGAAGATTTTCTGAAATAGAGCTCTTCATAAGTACGATAAATACCTTTAAAGTCTTAATGGAAAATCAAGCTCTTGCTTCCACACAACATAAAAAGATTTATGAGTTGAGCTGCACGTGGGAAAGTGGTTTAAATGAACCTCTTTTAGGGTTAGAAGCTATTAATGTTAATAATTACAAGGTTTAATGTGCATATACTGTAAGCATTATGTTACCAGCAGTCTACTGTGCACACATTTTGCATAAATTGGTATTAAACCTCTGCATAAGGCCTTTAAATAAATTAACTTACAAAATATAGACTAACAATTAAATTAATAAATACATATAGTTAGAAAAAACTAATCTAAAATGTAGCTGCATCTTTGTCTGACTCATTTTCTGTAGCTGAGGACAGTGAACAAGTCAGATATTTAATAAAAATCTAAATGTACACACTCCATTGCACTATTGATCCTTATACTCTCAGACTATTTTACAGTGTGAAACTCATATCTACATTTCAGACATTTATTTAACTCATTCAGAGTGACTACAACAGCAAAATAACAGTTCTGAAACCTCCCTAACTACAGGTACTAAGAATTAAAATGTAGACCAGAAAGAAACGTTTGGTTTTGTTCTGTAATCTCATGCAGGTTAAACAGTGTTGAATGTTTTAGATGGAGACAAATACCTGGTTGAAAATGTCTTCTTCTTCCCTTAATGTGTAGCCTGATGATAAAAAATGATAAATTAAATGAATTATAAAGTTTGTTCCAGATACTGTAGACAGACTGGTTCAGCTCCACACTGTAAGAGCAAATTAAAAGAGCTGTTTTTAGCAGAGAGGAGTGAGGCTTCACTGTAAATACATGCAGGACAAAAAAATGTAAAAAATAATCCCTCACATCCCTCCACGTTGATATATTTTAACACTTACCGTCTACAAGACATGAGGCAAATAAACAGACTGCAGACAGCACACGGGGCAACATGTTGTCGTCTTTGCTCCAAAAAGGAATAAAGAAATAAAAACAAAGAGTCGTCCTGCTGGTTGGAGGCTTTATTAGTTCTATATAACCTTTGTAATGAATACTGATTAACCTTATCTTTGACCTTTGTAGTGCAGCCAGAGCCTCAGCAGGGTGATATACTGCAGATAATTGTAATTGTAAACATGTCAAGTCTAAATTTAAATGTCCCAGAGTTCAACACGACATTGTGCATGAGTTCATACAGATGTAACTGAAACATGGACTGTGAAGCAGAAGTGCAACTAAATTATCTTTAGTCAGTTTCAAGCCTCTTAAAATGTATTTTAAAAGAGCTTCGGTAAAAGCCAAACGTTCTTATTAATATATCAGTTTGTTGTTTTCATTCAGAAATGACAGAAGACACCACCTCTTAAAAAAACAGTATGAACAGATTTGTTATTTGACAAAACAAATCTTAACTCAAGGCCCACTTACGAGCTTTTTCCCGAGCTTTCAACTGCATCTCAGTCCGTCTGCTGATAAAGACTGTAAGATGACGTGATGTAAAAAGCAAGTAAGTGGACCTTGAATTAAAGATTTTTTTTGTCAAATAACAAAACTTTTTATTCTGTTTTTTCTTGGAACCATAAAGAACTAAATTTTAATCAGCTGAACTGCCTCAGAGCAGCTGGGAGGGTCTTTTTCTTTTTCTTTTTCTTTTTCTTGGCAAGTTTTTTGGGTTTTTATTGTTTTTTACCCCCAAGGCCTGCTGTTTATGTGTGTGTGTGTGTGTGTGTGTGTGTGTGTGTGTCATGAGTCCTTCCTATTTGCTTGTAATTATATATCTTTGCAGTCCTTTGTAATGTTTAGTCTCATCTGTTGATGTAAAGTTAGGATTGTCATACGCGCTTGTCTCTGGTCTATAATGGCTCTTATTATGTTTCTTTTAAATTATGCCTTATTTGACTATTTAAGAGCTTTGGTGTTGTTGTTTTTCCTGCTGTTTTTTATTGTTTCTTTTCATTCTTAACATTAAATACACCGATACTGCAGAGAACAATGAGCTTTTTGACAAAAATCTGGCATATTTTACATCACTTGGATGTCAGTGTGTGCTGTCCCAGATAAATCAGGTTTACTACCAGGCAGGTTTTCACATACAGGGATTTACTTTGGTGTTTTGGTGCATAACAGTAAAAACATATAAGAGAAAAAACAAGCAGCTACTGCAAAAGTCAAGCAATCATAAGTATAAAATAAAAATGTACTGTAAAATATACATATTGTGAACGTGAAAAGAGCTTACAGTGTTTAAAATGAAGAAGATAGAATGTGCAAAATATTGATTAAAGTATGTGCAAATGTTCACAGCATAAAATCCAATAAAACTACCTGTATTCCACCAATAACTTCTTTCTACTTGGTGCAGTTTACCGACATGACTAATATATATTTCTATGTGTGAGAGTGAAACTACTTTATAATATTTATGTGACAGAAAGACGACAAATAGATACTCATCCTCAGATGAAGAGCATCTTTGATTTCTCTCCATAAACTCAGCTAGACGTCAAATGTTTGAGTTTATATGGTGGAAAAGTTTTATGTGATTTTACCTTCATTTGTAAAATAGAGGCCACGTGTCAGTTTCTATCAATGTACAACAAAAACTTCATCTTTTGGAGAAATTCACTTCTTATATTTTATATTTCCACCATCCGGGGCTTTAAAACATATAAATGACTCATTTTAGTTGATAGTTAACAGTCTAACTGAACTCAAAGAGGATTATATTTATATATTTATATTTTATATTGTGTAAAATACCAGAAAAGGGATGTAATTTCTGAAAAAAACTTTAAATTCCTTTGATTTGATGAGTTTTTAACAATATTTTTTATCATTTGTGCTTTTAAAAATTTAATTATTACTTTTTATAAACTACAAAGAGAAACTGCGGGGGTCGTGACGTCATTATAGGGGTCACGTGGGGTTGACCTCAGGTGTGTTTGTGTGTGTGTGTGTTTTTCAGGTTTGTTCCTGCTGAAGGTAAACAAATGGACCCGGCGGCGGTTTGCGGTAAAAACATGAACAATGTGACCGACCGGCGCGGACTGAAGCGAGAACAATGCCCGGACAGAAGAGAAGATATAACGTGCGGTTCCCTCCTGTGAGTATAAACTTGATTTTATTTCTTTAAAGCTGTTTAAAGCTGCAGATTAAAACAAGCTAACAGTTTTAGCTGCGGTCCGTTAGCATGGAGGGCTGGGAGCTGCTTTCAGGGACTGTCGGAAATCTGGAGTTTCACCGTCCTGACACTACGACTGTCAAATGTAAGCTTTTATCCCGGGTTAAGCTCGGGATATTTACAGTGTGGAGTTAACTTATGGTAAATCTGAAGCTGTTAAAGTATTTGACAGGTAAGATATGTTCGCCTCTGGTCTTGTTTGGCACAAACAGATAATTTAAACTGTAAAAAAAAACAAAAGTTGTACAAAATGAAGGAAAAGAACAAAAACTAAATAGAAAGGAAACGACAAAGGAAAACACTGATCAGCAGCATAGTAAGCAGATTCATGTCTGAGTTATGAGACTTTAGATTCTGAATAACTGTTATCTGTCTGTGCTCCAGTGCTTTCTGTTTTATTTCTGTTCTTCTTTGGTATTTTGAGTCTCATTTGATAAACACTCAGTGGCCACTTTATTAGGTACACCTGTACAACAGCTCTGCTATGAATTCTACCTTTACCAAGTTTATAATGTTCAGTTTTTGTTGACTTTATCTGAAATGTGTAAATTCAATTACATGTTTTAACGTTGAGGTCACAGTTAGTGGTGCTGTTATACTGGACTACATTATATTCAGAGGTGTTTCTGATTTTTTTGTCCTCCCTATTTACAAACATGAGGGGGTCAGAATGTCCAGGTGTACCTAATGAAGTGGCCACTGAGTGTATATGTACTATATATTATGTTGCACATTCAGAATCAGAATCAGCTTTATTGGCCAGGTATGTGGACACATACAAGGAATTTGACTCCAGTTTTTCTTTGCTCTCAGTGTGCATACACAGAAACAGACTTACATACATATAAAACTATACATCTTAAAACAAGGAGCTCGAACAAGCTCGACAAGGTAAACATAAACATTAAACTACCATGTACAGGTATAAATATATATATATATTTATATATATAAAGTATATATATACTGTATAACAAAAACAAAACAAAACAACAATAGCAAGTGTAGACAGTAAGACAATAGTGCAATGGAGCAGAGAGCAAAGGATGCTGAAATAAATATGATTACTGTACCAGGTAGCTTTATACACATGACCGTATACACAGCGTGCATAGTTTTGTGTTTGAGTGATTCCTGCACAAACTGCTCTTTCATTTTAAAAACAGATATATTGCACATATTGTTTATAGTATTTTTTATTGTAAATGTTTTTTATTTTATATTTATGTTCTTGGCTTTTGCAGTATTTGCTTTTTTACTCTATATTTATTGTTATGCACCAATACTAATTCCTTGTATGTGAAAACTTGTCAATAAACCTGATTCTGGTGTAAACACATAAAGGTACAATCATCACATGCTACTAAATGAGTGAATGAATGTGACAAATTAACTATTTAATAAAACAGCAGCCATAAAAAACTAATATTTTGGCTCTGGACGCTTTACATGTTGCTTTCAGGACCTGAGATCTAGGAAACAGGGGTTTACGAAGAGCACCTGAATGCAGCAGCTTAACTCTTGAGAGTCATTTCTCTGGATGTCTCTGAGTCAAATGTTTGTTTTTTCGCTCGCAGAGTCGCATCAAAAAGATCATGCAGAAGGACGCAGAGGTGGGCAGGATCGCGATGGCGGTTCCTGTGATCATCTGTATCCTTTTAAAGCTGCACATGTGCAGGAGTAGCTGTATGTGTAGTGTATGTACATTAGGGCTGCAACTAACGATTATTTTCATTATCGATTAACCTGTCGGTTATTTTCTCGATTAATCGATTAGTTGTTTGGTCCATAAAATGTCAGAAAATGGTTAAAAATGTTGATCACTGTTTCCCAAAGCCCAAGGTGACGTCCTCAAATGTCTTGTTTTGTCCACAACCCAAAGATATTCAGTTTACTGTCACAGAGGACGAAAGAAAACAGAAAATATTCACATTTGAGAAGCAGAAATCAGAGAATTTGGACACTTTTTTTCTTAAAAAAATGACTCAAAACGATTAATTGATTATCAAAATAGTTGCCGATTAATTTAATAGTTGGCAACTAATCGATTAATCGACTAATCGTTGCAGCTCTAATGTACATACAGTATGTGTGTGTAGTGCAGGTGTACAGAAGTCACTGCTCTGGAGGTGTTGCTGCTTTAACTTTCATCCATCTGTTTTGCAGCACTCTGTTTTCATGCTCCTTAAGGGCTCCTAGGCATGCTGGGAGTTGTAGTCCCTCCAGTATGGCCTTGATCAAATTCTTAGCTAGCTCTGAACACATGGCGTGCAATACCTTTTCAAGACAGACCAAATCAAAAATTGTTAAGAAAGTTGGTACTGAATGCGCGGTCAGTTTCTAATGGTAATTTTAAGCTTTTGTAAGGATGTTTTGTGTTTAAACATTTGAGAAATTACGTTTATTTTTTTGCTGTTTTTAGCGTTTTCTGTACTGAAACTCATGCATGTTATTGGTATTAAAATAGAAAAAAAAATCAAATATCTATTCCTACATTTAACCATATTTATTACTTTCAAAAACTCAAAGTATGCATTGTTATTTCTCACAATTACTGTATATTATTGTGCGAGTGGAAAAGCCTTTGAAGCTGCTTTGAGACCATCATGGGACACGAAACTCTCCACTGAAACCTGAATTGATGGATTCGTTCCAGAGTTTAACACACTGCTACTCTTACATGAGGCATTAATTAACAAAAAACGTGCTGCAACAGTAAATAATTCAATAAAAGGTACCGAAAAAAAAATATCCCTGCAGGTGATGCAATCTGTTTTCTGCTGTAGTCCTGGAGGAAACTGTCAAATATAGATGGACGACAGCGACTATGTTATAAGGCCAGAGATGACTGTGTAGAGCTGTGAAGTCCTGAACTGCAGCGATCAGCTCGGGCGCTGGAAATGTTCCTGAAGTGTCTGCTGACCAAAACCTGCCTGATAACTCAGTCAAAGCTCAGCACCGTGGTCTCTGTCGCTCACATGTGAGTGCGCCTGTTGTTGCACGTTCACGAAGGTTACTTGACTTAATCTGGACTCAAAAAAAGGAACAAGACTTGTTTTATTCAGCACATTTTTTTTGTCTCTGTAGTTTATTCGGTATGTACATATGCTGACTGACAGTTCTCTTCCTTTGTAATTGTGCTGACTGGATATGTTGCAGTAAAGCTATAGGACCAATACAGTATGTACTACATAATCTTCACAGTATTGGTATTCAAGAAATCGTTGTACATTACTCTCTGTTGTAAAGAAAGAAATTGTACTTTGTCCTCTTGGAGCTGTCTCCATCACCCACAATTTAAGTTTTACAACACTCAAAAATCAAAGTAATCAAGTCTGCATACTGACAATTTTGAACATCCTTACTTTTGTCAGTTTTTTTAGTGTGAACGCATTAAATACCCAAAATGTATTGTAATAATCAAGTGTAATTTAGTCTGGAATTAGGACACAGCTCAGAGTTTTGAGAGAAGTTATAACTTAAGTCATGTTTAAATTTAAAAAAATGTTGAACACATGCATACAATGACTTTATTACGTTACGTTGCTTTGTAGGAAGCAGTGCATAGAGTCAGAAGAGCTCTTCGACTTCCTCAAAGACCTGGTGGAGCGAGCCACGTCTACGGCAGCCCAGAAGGACAACATAGGCATGAGTATGTGGCCGCTGTACAGGTAGAGACCGAAAGATTTCTCATCAGTTGTTATGGTGTTTGTGAAGTTTAACACACAGTTTGGGTGGTGAAAAGTGAGCTGATGTCCTCAGCTGAGTATTTGTTTTGGAAACAGATGATATATACTGTATATAGCTTGTGTTAAAACATTCAGACAACAGACTTTTATCTTAGTTATCGTCTTTTCAGAGAAGTTTAGTTTATGAACACTTAACAGCGGAGTTACAACAAAATATTGTGTAAGTGAGGTAAAAAACAAAACACTGCATTATTGTTGTTATTTAATCTATTTGCAACTTGTCACTTCACTTAAATCTGAAAGTGAAAAGGGTCTTTGTCTTGTACCGACTGATATCTATATCAGGGCTGCAACGTTCGTTTTCATTATCGATTATTTTCTCAATCAGTCGAATAATCGTTTGGTCCATGAAATGAAATACAAAGCTTACAGTGACATCCTAAAATCGCTTGTTTTGTTCGACCAACAGTCAAAGACCAAAAAAGATTCAGTGAACTTTCTCATATGTGACAGAGAAAAGCAGCGAATCCTCATATTTATATAAGATATAAGATATTTGGCATTTTTGCTTGAAAAACCACAAATCAGTTTTTAATGAATTGACTAATCTTTTCTGCTCTAACCTATATTCTACATGGTGTTCTTTCCAGGACCAGACGGCATGAAATTTCTGTTAAAAAACCAGCTGAGGTGGTAGAAAAGGCGCCGCGATCGAGCCTCGACTCCCTGGACAATGACTCCAGCTCCGGCGTACGTATCCTACGACTTCAGCTCACATTCACCCTCTCGCATGCAAACTAAACCAAAACATCTGTCTTTGGCTTGTCTTTGTTTTTTTAGCACTCGTCATTAGAGCAGGTTACATATAAAAAGGTTAGGTGCTGTTGCTCAGCGGCACTTTAGCAGCATGAGGTACTGCTTGTGTTGGTGATTGAACTCTCAACTAATAAGACTGGAAGGCTGTAAGTTATAATAGCGACCCCATGAGGCTGTAATGTTTATTACACTCCAGACAACTCTCCTATTCTTAGATTCTGACCTGGATGTAAAGTTTGTCCTGTGGCACCAGAGGAGAGGCCATGTCGTTGTGTTATTAGTTTATTAACCTCACAGCAGTTTGAAGTGACTCGCTCTCTCTCTTTCTTCCAGGAGTCGGAGCTCTACATCTGTTTCTGACCGTGAACTTCCAGCAGCACGCCGTTTCATCGTGTCACTTTTGTTTAATGTTTCTTTATTTAAGCTTTGCTGGTCCAGGTCACCATTTTGGTGGATATTTACTTTGAAAAAAAAGTTGTTTTGGGAAAAAAACAAACATTTAAGTTATTTAATATTTTTGATCTTTGCCTGCTAATCTAGTTTTTGGGATTTTGTTTTTGAAAAGATATATTTTATTTTGTAATGAAGCCCTTTTTCTTTCCGTTTGTCGCAGGTTATGTTAGGATGACAAGAAAAACTTGAATGCTCTGTAAGTTTACGCTCAAGAAAAAGCTTTAAGCTTTTGTTTTGTAATTGAATAGAAAATAAATGTGATGTTGTGCTCTGGTTAAATTAATTTAGATGGTAAGTTAATACGTCTGTATGGTTGAAAGTTACCATTTTAAGACAGCGTGCACCAACCTTTAAAACCAAACTAAGTGCTTATTTTGCTGAATAGTGGCCTTTGCAGTTGCTGTTTTGAGCGTTTAATTTTTAAAGCACTTGTAAATTAACGTTTTAGAGACAGTAAACCTTTGCATGTGAAATGTAATCAAATTGTGAGTAAGTTCATTTCAACTTCTGTGATTGGCAAATTTAATGTGAAATGTGCTCACATAAATAAAAACAAATCAAGAGCATACAGAGATTGGTTTATTCCAACCAACTAATCTTTTTACATCGTGAAGGGATGAAATGATGAATAAATAGATGCATTTTGTTCTGAAAACTTTTTACTGGAAATTTACATTTTTAAAGCCAAATATAGCAAAACGTCTCTCTTAAGTTGCTACGCTAGCTACCTGCATAAGGAGGTGAAACTGTTTTCATGTTCCAACACTGACAGACATGTTGCGCTAACGTTCCCGCTGAAGCTCCGAGCCGATCCGATCACCTAGACAGACAGTGGGCTCGTAATGTGCAAGAAATCAAGTCTCAACGAAACAACTGAAAGTACAGTACTGCTTAGCTATAAGTGACAGACTTCACGAGTAAAGATCGAGTCCAGTAGTCAATCCTCCGTCTGGCAGTTTGAAATGAAACATGCATGTTCACTACAGTTACACTTGAAAAGAGTAAATAAGTAAAAAAAAAGATTCATTTTCAAAGCAACATAATATGTTTTCAAATAAAAGATAACCAACATTTATTTTAACTCTTGCAGTAATTACATATTTATAGACGTTGAGGCCAATTTGCATTAGTGGTTCAATAGATTCTTCTTTGCTTTATTCAATCCATTTTCCATCCAGAGTCCCAAAGGCACAGTCCGTTTATGCTCCTTTTGAACAACTGACCCAAATACTGACGGGGAGAAATCTAGATTTAAATATGTTGAAAAATTAAAACATTTACACACACACACACAGACAGATGACAGACTGGCCTTCACCTGTGTCGTCTCTTTCGTTAACTCGTGCTATGAGTTTACAATGGGACATCTTGTGCCAGAGAGATCAAAGGACAAGAAGTTTTAAAAATTCAAAACAGAGATGAAAACAGTACTACAGAACGCCGTCTTCAGAAGAGTCGCGCTCCGTAGCCAAAAGTCTGTTTAATAGCTTCGAAGTAGTATCTCTTCCAGCCCTCTTTCGTCCGCTCCTCCTCGTTGTCCGGGACGCCTCGACACTCCACCTTCAGCTCCGTCTCGCTGCTCCGGTCCAAGAAAGTCATCGTGATCGTCGCGTAATGCTCTGTGGAGCAGAAACACAACCACACGTTACCACACCTAAGTTATACTGACTTAAACTGACTTATACAGACTTCGACCCAACACTGAGGCAGAAAATGTATTTCACTTCAGCGTTTAAACGATGGATTCTACATTTTGTTATTTCTGAATAACAAAAATAATAAGACTCTGCAGTCGAGGACATTCAGTCTATTTCTGAATTATTTCTTAATCTGCAGAGCTACAGTATGTTGTCTTAACAAGAATTAAGTTGTCGATTAATACAACATGTTTTTCTGATAAATTTTATATTCATATATAAAATGTCAAAGTATCGTGAAATTACCAGAACATAAAGATGGTGTCTTTAAATTATTTATTTTGTCTAACCAACATTCAAAAATTCAGAGAGATTTCCAATTTTCAGTGGTATGAAATGAAGAAAAGCAAGAAAATATTCATATTTGAGAAAATGTAACTGGCCAATGTTTGTCATTTTTACTAAATAAATTGTTTCAGCAAATGTAGTTTATATTAAAAAAGCGATTAAGTTCAGTGTGTTTGAATAAATGAACTTACAATTTTAGTCCAAATTATGTTTCTGGCAGCCAGCCACACACATTTGTGTGAAAATGGCTCTTTATACACATAAAAACATATATAAACCAACATACCACAGGGCCAGTTGTTATACCTCCACTTCATAACTATTTTCTCATCCGGTGCCTGGTGGAGAGAAGATTCATCGTTTCATATGAAGGTAATGTAGAAAAGAGCACAACAAAATGCACAAAAACATACAAAAATAAAAAATCTTTTAACTCTACGTGGCTGATATACACATGAATATCTTATTTTATGGTTTAAAGGTTGAACGTCAGTCTCACCAGCTCTGTGAATTCACCAAAAACGTTTCCTTCTAGCAGACGAAACTTTCCGCCTCTCTCTCCTTCCACCATCGCTGGAGCATGTGTGAACGCCTGGACCATCTGCAGATTGACAAAAGACAAACTTCAATCTGACAGCCGCAATCAAACCTTTGTATTTGTTGACCTATTCTCTCAGCTGTATCGTCTGTGAGAATAAAGCGAACATTTGTTAAACTGAACCACGTCAGATACGGCTGATAAACGGGTGAAGCTCACCTCCTGGTTGAGGAAGACCCTGTAGAGATCAGCCGGTGAGGTGAGGAACTTTTCTCTCATGCTGAATTTACAGGTGGGGATCTTGACGCCGGTGTTGACGGGAGCAGCTGTGCTGCTTGAGGAGGAAATCTGTTCAAAGAAGAACAAAAGTCTGGTGAGGGAAGATCTGCTGCACCGCCGCAAGACAAACACTGTGATGGCTCATCGCTGATGAATCTGTTACAATAAATAATTTAGGAAATGTAAAATGTTGATGTCTGGAGATCTTTTGTAAGCGACTGTTAGCACCAACCTGAGTTTTATCCTGCTTGGCTTTGGACTGTGATGTGGACTGAAGCTTGGCCACACCGTTGGCTGTAGGCAGGATCATTCCCTGTGTGAACTCTGCAGTAAAAATTTAAAAATGTAGCTTAGAGCTTCCTCATCATTACTGAATTTAAAGTCTTTAATAACTCGACTTTAAATACACAAATACAAAAGGTTTAATTCTAAATCTGGTGGTGATGCCTTTTCTGAATTGTTATCAAATTCAAAGAGAAAATGTCACTTCTTTCAGTGAAATATTAAGCAAATTTATATTTCATGGCATTTCTACTGGTTTTCATCTGGAGTCGTTACATTTTCCACATATAACTCATTAAAAACACTATACAGGCTTATCACTGTAGACCTTAAAATGACTCGTCACCATGATTTAAACGAGACTCTGTCAAACGCCAAATTCAATTTTTCTGACCATTTAAAGGTTCTGTATGTAACATTCAGAAAATGCTTGTTAACAGTGACACCTGTGGCCGTTAAGTCAACTGCAGTCAGCATGCTGTTGCTCGCACTCCGTAGGCGCGAGCCAGCATCGGCCAAAAGAGCGACGTGACACATACGAGACTGAAAGTGATTGACAGGCATCATGTTGACAGCTTGCTTTTCAATAAAGTTGTTAAAAAAATGTTGCTAGCTTGCTAGACAGCTTTATCAATCGCTGTTTGTCTAGCTTTCACTGAGAGGCTCAGCAACGTCAGCAGAGCTACATTAGCTAGATGAAAACGCTGACAGTGAATAAGATGTGCTGCCTGTGTCGAGTTGTGAGTCTGTGTTGTGGCTCATGCCGGTTGTTTGTTGACGTTAGCTTAGCGGACTCCACTTACTACAGCGGTATGATCCCAAAATAAACAGATTTTGCTGTGATTTAATTGCAATAAATGGATCAAANAGATCTATCTGGTGACCCTTTGGAGGGGCCCGACCCCTAGGTTGGGAACCACTGGACTGAACTAGCTAACTGTATATAAAGTAGTTCAAACCAGCTCCACCTGGAGCAGCTCCAACAGTAACATGCTGCTCTAACATTGATGCTTCAGTAACAATCTAATAATGTCACATAGAATCAGATATCAGTCACAAGCAGAACTTTACTACTGATACTTTAACTACATGAAGCTGAGAATACTTCAGTACTTTTACTCAAGTAGGATTTTAAACAAGACTTTAACTTGTAATGAAGTATTTATATATTGTGGTATTTGTACTTTTACTTAAAGGTTCTGTATGTAACTTTCAGAAAATGCTTGTTAACAGTGACACCTGTGGCCGTTAAGCCACCTGCAGTCAGCATCCTGTTGCTCTCACTCCCTGGGAGCGAGCCGGCATCGGCCAAAACAGTGACGTGACACACACGAGACTGAAAGTGATTGACAGGCATCATGTTGACAGCTTGCTTTTCAAGTTTTTAAAAAAAATGTTGATAGTTTGTTAGCCAGCTTATGCTGTTTGTCTTTCACCGAGAGGCTCAGCAACATCAGCAGAGCTACATTAGCTGGATGAAAACACTAACGCTGAGCGAACCAGACTGAATATTATAAATAAGATGTGCTGCCTGCGTCGAGTTGTGAGTCTGTGTTGTGGTGTGTGCCGCTCGTTTGTTGATGTTGGCTTGGCGGACTCCACTTACTACAGCGGTATGATCCCGAAATAAACAGATTTTGCTGTGATTTAATCACAATAAACGGATCAAAAGGATGCCGAAATAACTACATCATGATGGTGATTTGTAAAAAGTCTGAATTCATGCTTTGTCAGGTCTGTCCGCAAGACGACAAACAAACAACTTTTAAAATGCTTATTTTCTGAATGGAGTTTGGATCGATCAGGGCTGTGCTAACATTGTAGCTGCTCCATCAACATTCAAAATAACGTCATCTAAAGTCTGTATACATATGAAGTAGTATCACAGAGCTAACGTGAGCTAGTGTGGCACAAAACCGTCCCCGGTCCTTCACACAGAAATCTGTCTGCAGGGTGTTTCAGGCAACCGAGAAAGTCGGGGAAGGTCTCATTTTTTAAGTTATGTTACAATCTGTTCACACATTGGCAACAAAAACGATTAAAAAACGCTTAATACGTGTAAACTGTTACATACAGCCCCTATGAAGTACAGGTTAATTACAAGTATACACTTTAATACCAGAAAGACTTGATAATCAATTTGATATTGATAACTGACCCTTTTGTTTCGATTTGGATCGCTGATTGTTCCTTTAAGATCGAGACTGTTTTCACTCACCTGTTTTCAGGAAACCAACGTAGCTTCCCAGGGCTTCACGGATCTTCTCAGCTCCTTTTGTCTTCATCAAGCTGGTCAGCGGCGTTTCAGGTTCGTCTTTATTCAACGATACAGAAATCTGGACAAAGATGCACAGGACGGGCGTCACCACACTGTTTCCACACCACTCGCTCAGTTAGAACCGTTATACACAAGTTCTTCAGTGAAACTTACATCCAGATCCTCCATGTCGTTCTCATCAGACAGGTTTGGAACTTCAATTGTTCCGCTATATTTGATTCCTGCTTTTGACTTTCCTGGTAAAATAAAGAGAAAACACATGTCAGCAGAGATTCAAAGCCTCTTCAGTCTTTCTTTTCTTTAATGTGGATAATAAAAACAAAGCAGAAACTTCTTTTTGATCATCTGATGAGTTACTGTCCTCTACTAACGATCATTTTCTATTTTAAGACTGTTGAAATGAGTAAGTGGTCAAGATTTCAGGAAATGAGCGCTGCAGTAGGCAGGTGATTAAGTTAGTTTCCTGTCTGTTTCCTCTGTGTTCATCCAGCAGTGATCGCAGCAAAGACAGTCACCATCACTGTTAGCAGACGTAGGAACTATTTTATGCATAAAATATTTAACCAAAGTCCCCCCGAAACAAAACCAACAAATAGCCTGAGTCTTGTACTTACCGGTCCAAGTAGCTTTCAGGTTCCATTCATAAAAGAAAATAAGCTTCCCTTTGCGGTTGTTAATCGAGGCCTCTCCTTCCAACTTGCTGACTTCTGTCACCTCGCAGCTCCCCTCGTCGCTCTCCACGCTCACCCCGAGGAGCAGCGATTTTAATTTGTCCGACGACCAGTTTGTTGCATCTCGTTCAGTCCTGAAAAGTCCAGCAGAGACCGTGATGAGAGAGCACATCCAAAACGGGTAAACAACACAAATCTGCATCTTCTTTTTCTTGAATATTTACACAGAGTCGCGATCTTTCCTGTTCTTCATTTCCATACAGCTTAATGTTTGTATTCTATGCTACAAACCTACTTTTCTGACCATAAACAGCTTCCAACAGACATCAGTATACTATTGAACAATTTATCTTTAAGAGGAATTTACAAAAGGCATATTGTGTCTTTTACCTTACCAGTTGTGAACATTTAACTCTAAAAACAGCAGCGTTAAGTCTTATCAACAACTAATACATCTTTACAAATCATTCAGAGGGAACTCAATCTGCGCACACGTTCATATAATCTATTTTTACATGCATATGTTATGTTTCTGAAAGAATACCAATGTTTTTGAACGTGTTCGCTCATTGCCTACAACTTCTATATAGTTACAAGCAGTGAGTATAAATGATTGCATTGGTTGTATTTGATACTACACTGCTGATTGTTTTCAAGAGCATCCTGCATCGTTTAATATTCAGGCTGCTGCTGATGGTTCCTATTCGTTTTCATTGTGGTAAAAAAAAAGAGAAACTTCAAACTTTCCTGAGATGGTTAACTTATTACAGTGAATGTCAAGTTTACTTATATCATTTTAGTTTAGTTTTTATCTCCGTGTCATACCGAACGTCTGGCCCATCCCACATGGGATAGCAAGACGCCGCTATTTTACAAAACATACACCTGTAGGTAATACACATACAAAAGAGAACGAAAAATAAGATTACCACATTATAAAGTGCTTCTATATTCTGTCAAATAACATATCTGAAATAACAAATTTCAAATTGAAATGAATTGCTAAATACCTGCAGCTTAAATGTTGAGTTATATTATCTTGGTTTACTGCTGAACGTGTCGTTTTTATAGGAAGGCTTTACTACACGACGAAAATTAATTCAGACATGATGTCATATATGGGAAATTACCCATCTCAAGCAAGCTTAAAGTTATTTATTATACTGAGCTGACATAAACTGAAACTACCAGCTGTCTGGAAGCTAGGAACAACACATACCACTCCGACATTGTATGATATATTATGGAAAACTGCAGTAATATGCACAAATGGTTTAAAACATTTAAAACTGTGGTATAATCAAACCCCAGTGGGACTACAGATGGCGTTATCTCAGAAAGCAGGAGGCCTGTGGTGGTCCAAACTTCACATCCTTCACATCCACAGCCAGCTAGCATTTGTGTCTGAAGTCACCAAAGCTGCATTTTGGGGAAACTAAGAGCGTTTTGGAAGTTTTAACGCTGCAGCCCGGTTATTAACAAGGTCCAAGAAACGGGACCACATCACCCGTATCCTTGCATCCTTACACCGGCTCCCCGTTCACTTCAGGTTAAACTTCAAAATCCTTCTAATTGTCTACAAATCTCTCCGTGGCCTCGCCCTTGCATATATCTCAGATCTGCCTTACAGCACGAGTTGCAACGATTAGTCGATTAATTGTTTAGTCGATCGACAGAAAACTAATAGTCAAGTATTTTGATAATCTACTAATTGTTGTAAAAGTTATTTTTCAAGCAAATATTCCAAAAATTTGATTGTTCCAGATTCTAAAAAGCGAAGATTTGTCACTTTTCTTGGTCTTGTGTTATAATAAATTGAATATTTTTGGGATTTGGCTATTGGTTGGACAAGCCAGGACATTTGATGAGGGCATCACATATTGTGATGGACGTTTTTCACTGTTTTATAGACCAAACGATTAGTTGAGGAAATAATCGGCAGATTAATCAATAACAGAAATATTCGTTGGATGCAGCCCTACTGTTTTTATCTGATTCCTTGGGTTTAAATTGTGTTTAAACTTGTTTCTATTTTAATCTTGCTTTATTTATTATATGCCTTTATGTTTATATATACATATACGTCTGTCTTTGTGAAGCACTTTGGTGCAAAACCTGTTGGCTTTTTGAAGTGCTATATAAATGAAATAAACTTGACACTTTTAAAAAGACAAAGAGGAGGGGTCACTGAGCATATTTACTTTATAGGAATTTAATCTTGACACAGTATCACCCAGAGTCCCTTTGAGACTTGGAACAACTCTTTAGGTGTGTCAGGTGAAGAAATGCATTACATGTCATCATGGAGGTGAACACGTTACCATGGAGAAAACCCCAGAAACAGCACACAGCTCAGTACAGGATGTGTGTACATACTGACACATTAACACCACTACTCAGAGCTCACAACAAGGTAGAAACACCTGCCAGAACACCTGAACCTGGATTTATTTATATTTTAACGTTAGCTACAAGCTAAACTATATAATGTACAGGTATTTTATAAACGTGGCTACCTCAGGTGTTCTGTACAGGTAATAACAGAAACATTATAACTCACACTACACAGCATGTTATTACACCTGAGCACGTGTGTTGTAACAGACACACTGTTGTTAACCACCACCGACGGCTAGAAGCTACAGGAGCTAGCTACCAGCGAAGCTAACTGGAGAACGATCATGATTAGCTCCCTCTAAAGTGATTATTTACTTTAATATTACTCTTTATTTCACACTCAGAGCTGTCTATGAACACGACTCTAACAATATATGGCCTACACAGAGGACCAGAATCTAAAAATAACAGCTGTAGCTTGACATAGCTCAGTGTGTGATGTTAGCATTAGCGTGCTAGTTAGCAGCCAGTGTCCTTTCATCTCGTCTCACCAGTGCCAGTTGTTGACATTCGTCGCGTCGGCTCTCTCCTCCACGATCCAGCGAGGGTCTCCTTCTCCCCACTTCGCCATCTGTCCAGCTGAGCGGTGTAAAAAGTTTTAAAGTGCGACGCTGAGAGCGGGGAGCGGGGTTTGTTTGCCGGTGTCCGTCCGGTGCACGTTGTTTCTAGAAGCCTCTAGCTGCTGCTGGCTCTCCGGCGGTGCTCCCGCGTTTATCCGCCGTGCGCAGAAATTGCTCGAAACGGAACCTTGTAGGTAGAGATAAAAAAAAAAAACAACGTTCCCCTGCCGGAAGTTATTCTCTGAAGAATAGTTCCGCGTGGTGAAGGAAGATTTCTGGAAAGACAGAAAACTTTAAGAGTCGTGTTTTGTGACTTTTATCAGTAAAATTTCCTCTTTTGTTCTCTAAAAGATGCGTTTAAGGCCAGTGTGCATTTTTCATTTCAGCAATACTTTAACAATAAAGTGCTTTATACTGTAAGATAAGTACACATTTGTTGAAATTCGGTTATTGCAGCAGCACAATGACAGCAATAAGTACAGATAAGTATAGAGGTAAAAGAATAAATAACAAAGGTGTATAAAGACTAGAATAAAATACAAAATAGAAACACAAGCATTTGGGGACAAAGGTTAGGAGGTAAAGTGACAGTGGTGTGATTAATAGCAGCAGTGTCAACATGTCTGTGTAAACAGCAAACACCAGACTAACTCATGACATGATTAAGGAGTAATGGAGCCTAATTTGTCTGTATTAATATAGAGATGTAACAGAAGTATAATGTAGAATATGAAGCAGGTCAATGTCATGTAAACACCATATATAATAAATTGATATAGTATGAGATATGAGATATAGTATAAGGTGAAATTAAGTGATATATATGTAGTGATATAGTATAACATAGCGATTATAGCCTATAGTATAGAGCAGCAGTACAACCAGGAGGTGATACCAGGGGGGATGAGGGGGGATGCCATCCCCATTGTTAGCAAAATGACCAAAATGCATCTCCCCCTTGTTAACCTGCGCCCCCCCGACCACAACCAGAATATTAATATTATTAATATTAATTAAGTTGTCAGTGGGGGAGAGTTCACAATTCAAGAGTGCGCGAGCGCTCTGTCACACACACACACACACAGTGGCGCGCGCACACACAGCTACAAGATGAACTGCTACACCTGTAAGCAGTGCACCTGTGGCGGTTACCATGGCGTCCCGAAGCGGTGGGGGGCATTTTGCGCTTTCTGGTGTCACTGGCAGCCGCATGTACCGCGGAAGAGACGGAACAAACCCAACACCCCCCCACCCCCATCTCTCTCTACCTCTCTCTATCATTCTCTCCCTCTCTCCCTCGGACTGAGGGATGTCGGAAGTGTGAAGTAGTTTAAGGTTACATAACCTCCTCTCACTGGAGCACGAATGAATGAATGAATATGAATAAATTAATGACTGTATATGTAACAAACGTTAATGTATAATTTGATCATTTCCATGGTGTTTTATTCATGCCACACAACACTTTTAATAATAATAATTAATAATAATATTTGAATGATAATGATCCCCCCCCCGTTGAAAATTAAGAGATTGCCTACTGAATATAACATAGTATAGTGGAAGTATAAAGTACAGCAGTGTAACATATGTATAGTTATATTATAACATAGTATAAAGGTATAGTACAGCAATATAACATAAATATAATGGAGTATCAAATATAATATGGGGCTAATAATGTCTTATAACAACAGAGCCAGCCCTACCCAGTAAGCAATATAAGCAGTTGCTTAGGGCCCCCTGGTCTCTGGGGGCCCCATAGAAAGTAATTTTTTTAATGAAGACGAGACACTAACAAGCACTCCCAGGAAAGAAAATCACATTTTGCGGTTTAGATATGATAAGTTAAACAAAATTAATGGACAAGACAAGACTGGACAACACAAACTGGGATAAGTATCTTCACAAGCTGTTCTTTGACAGTTTGACAGCACTGCGGCCCGTGATTTAAGTTACATAAATTATATTTGGAGGTCGGTTTAACGTGCCTGCATGGTGGATGTTTCAACCAGTTTGGAATTTACTGTAAGTTCCTCATAAGAGATCATAAGAATAGCACAAATGTACTATTTTGATAATCAATCCAGCTTCACGAATGTGAGGATTTGCTGCTTTTCTTACATTATTTATAATTATATACTGAATATCATTTAGTTTTTGACTGTTGGTGGGACAAAACAAGACATCTGAAGACTTCATCTTGAGCTTTATCTTGAGTTTTTCAGTTTTATGACATTTTATAGACAAAACGATTGATCGATAATGGAAATAATTGTCAGTGGCGCTACTAATGACATGTCTAGAGCATTTACATGGCTCACAGTAAACACATTCCTCCAACACGCAGAATTTACATATCAGACGGTAAGCAGGTAAATGAAGGGCCTGTGCTGTTTCATGCCCTCCTACTGCAGTCTGTATCACTGCTGACATGAAGAGGAGACATCTTACTATCTTTATTTATTATGGACAGTGCTCACAGGTGGGAAGTCACTGAGGGATCATGGCCATGTCGCTGCATTAGCGCCCCCTATAGACCATTTTCACAGCAAACATTTTGACTTTATCAGGCATTTTCCAGCTGATCCAAGGAAGGTTTAAATAGTTTATTTAGCTTAAGAAGGAGGAGAATTTTCTCAACACATAAAGGAACACTTTAACATCAACATTTAACATCAACACATCTGGAGATACGTGGTTTTCACTGGACAGGAAGGGGATGAAAAACTGTAATCTGAAAAGTAACTAAAGCTGTCAGACAAATGTAGTGCGGTAAAAAGTACAATATTTGCCTCTGAGATGTAGTGTAGAAGTATGAAGTTGCATAAAATGGAAATAGTCAAGTAAAACACCTCAAATTTGTACACTCTCAGAAATAGGGCTACAGTTACATATGTGTTCCCAAGCAGTAAAAGGTACATATATGTACCGTTTCTTCTAAATGTTAATGTACAATATCAGGAGACAGTGTGTGTGTTAGGCCAAATACCAAAAAAAAGTTAGGTAAAATATTCATTTTGCTTTTAGATTTGAAGGTGTTACTGTTTCCTTATTTGTTTAAGGTAGATTTTAACTTGTAGGCTTTGGTTGAGTACAACAGCAGTACCTTAGGAGGGTACTGCCCCAGTGACAAGCAATTGTACACCTAAAGGTACAAATGTTATGTACAATGTTATTTCTGACAGTGTACTTAAGTACAGCACTTGAGTAAATGTACTTAGTTACATTCCACCCTGTTGGTCAGGGTTCCTGTATGGGAGGGTGGTGACTCTGTGTACTGTGTAACAGAGAAAACATTTGTTTTACATCATTCTTATCACTTACGTTAAATTGATTGTTTGACCTTAAACAACATCCCTTCCAGGTTTGGTGATCATTACTGTACCTGTGAGATCCAAGATCTAATCCATTGGCTGGAGTCCAGTCTTCCACAAAAATTTTAAATCTGTCGTTAGGTTTCTGAAATAGATTGTTAATAGGAAGGCAGATTAAACTAATTACCAAGGGCGAAAACAAAAAACCTCCATAGCAGAGGTAATAAGCATCACCGGCACCGATAATTACTGATAATTACACCAATCTGACTCAAAGGGTGTTATGTGTGTTATGTGTGGTAGTCTTGGCATTAGAGAGGGAAAAAAACGACTGAAAAGACGGAAGATGGCTGCTAAGTATGTCAGTGACTAGTTGTGTAAAAGGGAAAATGAAGGAAGAGATAAATATGCTGTGTTTTGAGACTTAATTCAACTCACAATATAAGCTTTAAAACCCAACTATAAAGGGGAATTCACATACTTTTAATACCGTTAACATCTGACTTTAAAACATCTGTATCAAGATACAAAATTTCATCCAACTGCATTTACACTTGGTGTTGATATCTCATTTTCTGCACTTTGTAATCAGTATACTTACATTGCATTAAGTATGTAGGGAGGGTCCATAAATCACTGCAAAAATCTCCATTTAACTGTTATTGATGCCTTAAAATAGTGTTTAAAGTGTGCCAGTGTGGTGAGATTATTCACCCTGTAATCAATACAAATCATTACCAAAAATGTTTCTGTAAATATCTGCCAGTACAAACTAGACAAAATAAAATAACTAGACAAAATTTAAAAGTCAAGTCGAGTAAATTTTATTTATATAGCCCAATATCACAAATCAGAAATTTGCCTGAAGGGGCTTTAAAATCTGTGCAGCCTACAACACCCTCTGTCCTCAGACCCTCCATCCAGATCAAGAAAAAAAACTTTGACAAGGAAGAAAATGGAAGAAGCAACACAGGAGAAACACAAGAATTTTTCTAGAACCTTGTATGTTTTTAAAAAAAGACGGCAGCAAAGATCAGTGCACTAGTATCAAGTTAACAACACGATTCAGGAAAATTCTTGAAATACACTGATTTGTGGTGGGAATTGGTGAAATAATTACTCAATCATAGGCTGTATGGTTGTTAAAACAGAGGTTTACTTTCAGTAGCTGGTGAACATGAGCACACTGTGAATGATATAACTGTTACCTCTCGCTGCCATTTGGAGTCTCGACTGATGCAGCTTTAAGGCGACGGCGTTTGGTTTGTTTGTGGATGTTTACACTATTTTAAGTTGTATTGTCACCACTGTACAAAATGGGTTTCGATAAGTCATTAAAGTCATTATTGATTATATTGTTCATTGTTGCACCGTTCTTTTTTACTGTATTTTACATATTTGTATTTTATTTTATCTATTGCCAGATTTCTTTCTATTCTATTGTTACATTTGTCTTTATTTTATTCATCTATTTGCTAGACTCGTTCTGGAGTTGACACCTCAGAACTTCACTATACGTTGTATGTGACAATAAAACTTGATTTGATTTGATCTGATGAGCAAAAACACATTCTCAATGCGAGCATATGTCACAGTTCATTCTGATTTATGTGTTGATGGAGCATTTGTATTGTTTATTAAGATACACTATGATGTGAATGGCACATCTGTTCATGCAGCTGTGATGATGTTAATGATGCCGCTGGTCTTACTGGGTGTAATGTTGTTTTATCTGACTGACTGAAATAGCTGAATGGCTAAAAACAGTTTGAGAACAATTGTTATTTCTGGCTGCTCTGTCTTTGCATTTACATTTATTTTTGTCCAAAGCCTTGTGGAGGTTTTCCTGATTTGATTCGAGGGTCCAAGGACAGGGGGTGTCGTATGTTGTACAGATTGTAAAGTCCTTTGTGGTAAATTTGTGATGATTTACAAATAAAATGTATTTGACTACTTAGGTGTGCAAATTTTGGCTTACAGTTGGCCAAATATGCTGCATTGTTACAGATCATGCAACAGAATATAATATTACCAACTATAACAATACATTTCTACTTTCACATTAATGTATTAGCAATAATACTCTAACAATATAATATATCACAGTATAACATTTTTTCCTGTATCGGTTACTTTTGATACTTTAAGTACATTTTGCTTATATAACATTTAATAATACTTTTAGGACTTCACCTTGTAATGGAGTATTTTTAGTGTGATATTGCCAGTTGTGAAAGAAGTACTCAGATTCTTTACCTAAGTACTAATACATCCATCCATACATTATCTATATCGCTTATCCTTAGAGGGTCGCAGGGGTGCTGGAGCTGGCTTTGGCGAGAGGCGGGGTACACCCTGGACAGGTCGCCAGTCGGTCACAGGGAGAGAGAGACAGACGACCACTCACACTCACATTCACACCTGCGGCCAATTAACCAACCTGCATGTGTTTGGACTGTGGGAGGAAGCCGGAGTAGCCGAAGAAAACTCACGCAGGCACGCGGAGGACATGCACACAGAAAGGCCCCAGGCCCGGTGGGTTTGAACCCAGAAACCCTCTGGCTGTGAGGCGACAGTACCGCCAGTACTAATGCAATAATCTAAAAATGCAATAATCTAAAAATACTCCATTACAAGTAAATGTCCTTCAAAAGTATTACCAGCAAAATGCACTTTAAGTATTAAAGGTAGAGTAAAAGTACTTGCTCTGGAGACTGACTGATGTATTATTATATATGACATTAGATTGTTACTCATGTGTAAGCAGTATTTTTACTGTCGTAGCTGCTCCAACAGAAGATAGTTTGAACTACTTTATATACAGTCAGCTAGTTTAGTCCAGTGGTCCAACCTAGGGGTCGGCCCCTCCAAAGGGTCACCAGATAAATCTGAGGGGTCGTGCAATGATTAACGGGAGAGGAAAGAAGAAAAAACAAAGTTCAGCTGAACAAATTTGTATTCAGTTTTTGGACTTTTCTCTCATTTGGACTATTTTCTCAGTTTTTTTTTGGTGAAACATTTGAAAATGACACCTCTTTGGGCCTTGAACAGTTATTTAAATGAAACCATCTGAGAAGTTTAAGGGGGGAAATCTCTCTTTGGTAGAACTGCTCACAACTCAGAGACATCTGAAACGTGACAAGGGGCCTCAACTAGACACTGCTCTTTGTAAGGGGCCACAGGCCTCCTCTTAAACAATGCACTGTATTGTTTGAGCTTCTGATGTGTTTTTTTAATGCAAAATCTTCATCTGAAGAAACAAACTGCAAAGAAACTTGCAACTATATCTGTCAGATAAATGTAGATTATCAAAAAAGTACTATATATCAGTGTGAGATGTAGTAGAGTACAGAGGTGGAATGTAACTAAGTACATTTATGCAAGTACTGAACTTAAGTATAATTTTGACATACTTGTACTTCTACTTCACTACATTTCAGAGGGAAATGTTTTATTTCACTACATTTATCTGACACTTATTGTTACTAGTTACTTTTTACGTCACGATATGATGCAGTACTTTACTACTAATCTACACAGTAGTATATAAAGTATCTAACATTGGCTCCACATTGATGAATTACAACATTAAAATGCTCTTACATGTTCTTGTTCGTGATAAAATCAGATCATAATATTCTATAATAATATAACACTGTGACAGGAGCCATTCTGCATACAAACTGTACAGTTCTTTCATTACATTTTAAAATAATATATTAAATATATTATATCATATTTTATATATTTTTTTCCATATTTTCATTGCTGATTTTTTCTATTTCATTTAAGTTTCTTGACTGTTGCAGTACTTTTTTACTTGCTTTCTATATTTATTCCCTTACTATGTTTATTGTTATGCAACAAAACACCAAGACTAATTCCTTGCATGTGTAAACCTACTTGGCAATAAACCTGATTCTGATAACAAGTACTTTTACTTTTGACACTTTAAGTACATTTAGCTGATAATACTTCTGTACTTATACTTGAGTAACATCGTGAATACAGGACTTTTACTTGCAATGGAGTATTTATAGACCAGAGTATTTCTACTTTTACTTGAGTAAAGCATCTGAGTACTTCTTCCACCACTGGTAGAGTAGAAGTAATAAAGCATCTTAAAATATAAATACTTAAAATTTGAGCAAATATTTCCACCTCTGGTTACTGCTATTTTTACTTGATTAATGTAAATAATTCCTCCACCACTAATTATTTGTTTGTTTTTCTTTGATTTAAAAAGGTAAGTAAATACAAATATCCTGTATAATGTGTTGTTCTGGATGCCGAGCACAGGCTTTCACTTGTTTGTCAAATTAAAGCATTAGGAGGAGAGAAAAGCAGGGAGAAATCATTAGAGAGGAATCCCAGGCATATGGCTGGCTTTTGTCGGCTCCCCTCCCCCTCCCTTCCTTCCCTCCTGCCGTCCGCTCCGCAGCAGCAGCAGGACAGAGGTAGTTCAGTTTTTGAAGCCGTGGCATGAATGATCTCATCTGAACCTGATCTCCGCTTTCCCTGCCGTCGATCCTATGACCGAGACGGGAATAAAATAACACAAACACGAGGTGAGTACGGCTGCCCAACCGCCCGGCGATAGTCGTTTTAACCAGCTACCCGGGTGACCGTTTGTTGTTTTTAGGAACTTAACAGCCGAGCCGCGGCGAAAACTCTTGTTTTTGGCTAGAAAGGAGGAAGGACCGCGGAGGATGTGTGGGTGGGCGCTTTTGGCTAATTAGCTTGCTAGCATTCATTTTTTTATGAGTAAGAAGAGAAGGGGGGAAAAAAAAGGCCAAACTGGCACGAATGCCAAGCGTTTAGTACCTCCACCGAGGCATCGTTTTTCCGTTTCACTGAACCGATCTTAGCACAGTTAGCTAGCGGCGGCTCATAACATAAAGCCAGCTCCGTAGCATAGCTAGCCGGCTAGCTGTTAGCTACTAGCGCAAAATGGCCTCATTGTCGCTCGGTGGCTCTGATGCTGAAAAGACAAAGCATGCGGCAGTCACGGCCAGCAGCTCCCGGCCGCTCTCCACAGCGGCTCCAGCGGCTCTAATTCAGCGGCTCACACTGGTTAGACTGTGTTTTTTTTTCTTTTTTAAGGGGAAGTGTGAACATTAATGCCGCCGTGTTGTACGTGTATTTATTCATTTAGCACGGCGGGCTGTGAAAGTGGTGGTTTTCAGTGTGCAGTGGGGGATGGGTCATGCTAGGAGCCATTGACGTAAAGCGAGGCTGCATTTTGTTTGGCTTCTGGCTCCTAGCATAATACAAGACAAGTACTAATGTTTAACTAACACCTTATGTAGTAGTACTGTCTTATATGTATATATTTATATATATTTATAATTGTGTAATACCAGTATCTGACACAATTATTTCAATGAGGTGGTTAATTTTTTTTTTTTTTGCACTTGATTAC
>NTHP01000733.1:52670-72071 GCA_003416845.1 Oplegnathus fasciatus
CCCCTTTTTTTAAATAAGGGCATAACAGGAATGTGTGGGGTTTAAATGAAAGATGATTTTTATTGTATTGGAAATCTACATCTCTATTACTGTGAAGCATCTATAGCAGACAAAATATGTCGTAAAATTAGGGCTGCAACTAACAGTTCGATATCGAATAATCTATCAATTAGTTGTTTGGTCCATAAAATGTCAGAAAATGGTGAAAAATGTTGATCACTGTTTCCCAAAGCCCCAAGGTGACGTCCTCACATGTCTTGTTTTGTCCACAACCCAAAGATATTCAGTTTACTGTCACAGAGGACGAAAGAAACCAGAAAATATTCACATTTGAGAAGCTGAAATCAGAGAATTTGGACACTTTTTCTTTTAAAAAAAAAGACTCAAAACGATGAATCGATTATCAAAATAGTTGGCGATTAATTTAATAGTTGACAACTAATCGATTAATTGTTGCAGCTCTATAAGCTTTAAATACAGAGACCATTCAGGTGACGTCAATCAATAACAATAAAGTGCAGAAGAAACAAGACAAAATGCCAGGGGACAGTGTACGTTTATAAAGCCATTCATACAAATACATTAAAGGAGGGGAAAAACATATAGTCTTGATAGCCTTCTTGTTTTTGGAGGAGAAAATAGTTAATGGTATAATAAATAAGGGTTATTAAATTTGGATTTGTGGATGTGAAATTTTGCTAAAAGAATAATCAGGTTAATATAATATTCAAAGAAAACATTCTCAACGCATGAAGTGAAATCAGAGTCAATATTATCAATAATAAATCTACTCAAGTCCTACCCTAGCTTTTTGGTAAATACGTCTTAAAATCAATATATATTAATCTTAAAAGGTATGGTAGCAGCACTGTCAGTGATGGCTGCATAGAATAGCACAATAACAATGAAGTTTAATAATATTTAAAAAATTGTGGGAGTTTTTTTATTCACTTTCAGGTCGTAGTATTTTGCTATAAATGTATTGCGTTTTGTTATTTTGTTCAACAGAGTGTTTGTGTAATTGTGTCTCTGAATTTATTGAAAAAATAAGACTATTAGTATCTGACATTTTGATAATTAATATATTCTCATTAATTTGTCCTTTTAGGAGCACACACTGCGTTTGCTGCATCAGTTGTATGATGTATGTTTGTCTGCTACAGGTGCAAGAGCAGAATAATCAAAATAAAAGACATTTTCAGTCTGATCTGGATCTTTTTTTCACAATAAAACAAAAACAAATATTGATCATTACTCTGTAGATTTATTGTATTTACAGTTAAATTAATTTCCAAGTAGCATCATTGAGATTTAATCCCAAAATGCTAAACAATAGGGTGTTCAAAAACCAGATTTATCAATATACCTGATATTCTGTCATGTCCAAAACTGTTTTTTAATTCTCTGTGCAGTGTGCTTTCTCTCAGGTTGTAGGTCTTCCTGGTTGTATTTCCTTTTCTATTTTAATTTTTACACGTTGTTGTTGTTTTTCCTTCAGGGAGATAGTTCTCTCTAGTGTCTCTTGTTTAACAGGGGCCAGCACAAATGCACCACACAAGAAGACACCATACGTCCATAATTGTTTTCTCACCCTTTGTATTTTTAGATCTCCGGGTACCTTCATAAATGACTTTTTTTTCCTATTCTGTCCACTTGTCAGGAAATGTTATTGTGTATGCAAGCGAGGACTCAAAGACCTCCAGGCTCCCAAGCCATTCAGTGTACATTAGATCCACTTCTTTTTTTTTTTGTATGGATTATAACTTTTTAAAACAATAATTCATCTGATCAATCAGGTGAAGACAGTAGCTGTTAATCTTTCTTTCTCATTTTATGTGTGTAAAGAAGCACAGTACCTCCCTCTACTGAAGGGTTTACAATCAATTCCTGATTAGCAATCACTCAATCCTTTGATTAAATGTTTGATTATGTGTTGATTAAATGTAAAATGTTGAATTATTTGGTGTTTTTTGTCATCCCAGTTTTTGGCTGTAAACTCTTGCCCTGAGTGCTACTATGTGTTAATTGTAAGATGGTATGTAATTTTCACAGATTATAGGGCCTTAGTTTTGCCTGGCATCCTAAGATGAACATTTAAAGAAATTCTGCTTTGTTGGTGCGTAGATGAATTGTGAGAATAACAGCAGAAAAGTGGGCAGTCTTTGTGAAATTGTTAACAACTCTTTGTTGTTTGATTTCTACTCTGTAAACCCTAATGCTATGCTTTTACAGTCCTATACTATTTTCATTGTACCCCTGGTTTTAATTTTTGTGATTATTTTGTGAAAAATGTATCACAAATAGAAATTTGAAGCAAGTGGAATGATTCACCCAAACGCCCTGCCAACAGGTTTTTACACAGAGGAGACACAGCCGGACACTGCACACTATTTTTCTGTCTGATGGAAAATTAAATGCCACAGGCTGCTGTTCAGAGCTCAGTCTCCTATTTACTTGCATCCCGTTTATTTTGGGGAGTCAGAGGGCCTTTAATGTTGGCAGGAGTGTTGTTTTGTTCCTGTTAAGACATCTGTGTGCTCCAAACGGTGTGTAATAAGGAAGTTGACTCTACTTTTCTTCCCCTCCCTCAGTGAAGAGAAAGTGAAATTCTTGTTCTACTAGTTTTTGAAGCGTGTCGTGTGTAGACCTGGAAACCTGATATCCCTTGTAAATATTAGTGGGTCATGGTGGTGTATTGTATTGTGAATATTGTAAATGCTGTTATTTTCCATATTCTTATCACTTTTACCCTTAAAAGCACCTTATTGATTAGGATATTTTCTTGATCACAGGTGGCAGTGGGAAAGAATGAGTGCACTGATCATGTAACTTGAGTGCTGTTTTTGTTTTCTGACAAAGGTCTCTCTAGTCTGTGCTTACTTTGATGCAGCGTCGGCATTTAGTTGGTAACCATGCTATTTTCGGTGGCTCAGTGGTCTGTTAAAAGTGTGGTTGTTCCGCCCAGCAGGAGTCTTGCCTCAGACTGGCCTAAAATGGGCAGAAATGGTGCTGAACAAAAGCTGCTTGTCGCTCGTACAAAAGTACTTGAAGCGTTGCAGCCGGGACCAAGCTGCATTGCTATTGCCTGTGCCTCTCAACAGGAAAGGTATAGCAAACTTTAAGAAAAAAACTACAACAAACAATTTACTGTTTACTGTAGTTCATGAAGAGTTTAAACCTGTAGAGTTTATTGATAAAGTCACAGCTGCTGTTGAGCAGATTGTAGCCCTAGCTCCCTCATGTCCATACACAAATACTACACCACATAGCCTCACTACACACATTTACATCATTAATTACATGACACTTATTCTTTTCACTATGATCTTAGCTAGTGAAATTCAGAACAGTAGGCATTTTGTGTGTTTGTCAGTGTGAAAAATTAGTTAATGCTCAAGGTAAGTGTTGCCGTTTGATGTCTGACTGTGTTTCTGTCTCCTCGCCATCACCACAGAGAGACAACATGTTCCCGAAGGGCACCAAGCGCAAGTTCTCAGACTCCGGGGAGGAGCCGGTCTCCAGTGGTGACCAGGGCCCGGCAGCTTCATCTGCGGTGGCTCGGACGCTGTCGTCCTCTTACAGCCTGCAGCGGCAGTCGCTACTTGACATGTCGCTGATCAAGCTGCAGCTCTGCCACATGCTGGTGGAGCCAAACCTGTGCCGCTCAGTGCTCATCGCTAACACAGTGCGGCAGATCCAGGAGGAGATGACCCAGGACGGCACCTGGCAGATAATGACCCAGGCCCTGGCAGCCGCCCAGTGTCCCGCCGACCGCCTGGTGGCCACCGAGGTGCTGTGCCGGCAGACGGACGCAGCAGCCCAGGCCGGGCAGAGCCCAAAGCCTTTCTCAGTGGTTGGTCTGGAGGAAGGCTACCACGCTGAGGAGGTGGTGATGGAGGGAGACGTGGAGACAGAGGTCACCATGTCCACCTTGTCGCCCGTCTCCCCCCAGTTGTCATCTGCTTCTTACCTGGCAGGTCCCTTTGGCATGGGACCCTGCTGGGAGGAGGAAGAGGAAGACGGTGAGTGTGAGGAGGATGAAGAGGAGGACAGCGAGGAGTGTGTGTCGGAGGGAGAGGAGGGAGACCGGGACCACCTGAGCGCAGACTCCAGGACAGGGGAGCAGGTTTTTGGGACTTTCGAGATCAAGCACCCGGCGCCGCCCCCTGACCCTGCGCTCGAGGAACTGTTTTCAGACGTGGACCCGTCCTACTATGACCTCGATACAGTGCTGACAGGCATGCAGAGCGCCCCAAAGATGGGGCCTTACGATCTGCTGGAGAGCCTTTCCTCTCACGGGCCAACGGCCCTGAGCTCCAGCTCGAGCTGCAGGTCAGACCTGAACGAACTGGACCACATCATGGAGATCATAGTGGGATCCTGAAACTCAGAACATTCCTCTGGCCTGTACTGATCCCTCAGACTCTTTCCAGACTATGCACAGTACACATGTGCATGTTCTGTATGTGGTATTGTTACACATGGAGATTGTTGGAGGTTTTGGGGACAAGGTGGGAAATTAACAGCAAGCCAGGTAGATTTTGGGATCGGCTGTTAGAGGTGTAGTTAGTCTGCTCTAACGGCCACTTAGGCAAGTCGGCAGCTGCTGTTGGGACCTTCATCTTTTATTCAAAAAAGTAATTGGCAGTTAAAGTAGTGAGGGTGAAATTAATGAATTGTGGGATTCACAAGCCATCCTGGCCTGTGGGCGAAGCAGTTAGTTTCCTACTTTGTTGATGAACTCCAAAACTTGACAATATCTGTGAGAGGGCAAAGATAATTACCTATACCATGATGCATTCTTATTTACATACTTTCCATGTTTACGTCTGTCATACATTCTGTCATACTAGCTCCTTCTGGTCGTATTCTCTGCCATTTTGTCCATTTCTATTTATTGTTACATGGACTGAGGAACAATTCATCACACTACATGCATCAGAAACCAGAACAAATTGTAAATCCAAATCTATGAATCAATGCATATTTTCCTAAAGATTTGAGCAATTATGAATGGAATATATGTATATGTACGTATGTGTATATAGAAATATATTTTTTGCATTATACAGCTGGGGGATTTTGCAAGTATCATTTGATATTATTATTATTTTTCCCTCCCAAGCGGTTTTTAAGATTTTAATGTAGCCAGACTCGAGACAGTGTCTTCCCATGGTTTGGTATAACAAGTCGACTGTAACAGGTGTCAGGGCTGGCATCGTCACACTTTATAGGCGCTGTTCTTTCATTTTCTCAAAGCTTTATGCAGGGCAGGGAAATTACTGCCAGCCACCAACCAAACGCTGGTTAAGATTTGACTGTTTCTGGTAAGTTTACAGTGTCCAGTGGACAAATGTAAGTAAGTTTCCTGCCCTGCTTTACATACAGATCGAATAACAATAATAATAATCGCTTTTCCTAAAGCATTTGGAGAAACCACGGGGTGATAACTGCATCAAGAAGCCATATTTCTTTCTCTCATTTGTTAGAACTACAAATGAAGAATTCTGTGTGTTAACCCAATCTAATTTATTGTTGTTTTTATTTATTGTATTTATTATATCTAGGTACAGACATGCCACATTGACGTATCAAATCAACCATGAGGCCCGTTGAAATTATATTTATCCAAATTTTGCCCTCCGTTTTGAATGCAGTACCTATTTATTCCTCACCTTTTTTATTATTATTAGTAATAATAATAACCGGGTTACTATTCAAATCACTATGCAGCTCTGTCATACGTGTTTCAAAATGATTGTATACGACTCAAATGTCCTTTAATTCCTTTATGCAAACAGTTGCCTTTCTCATAAAGATGTGGAAAAATCAAATGCATTTTTCAAAATTGTTCCTTATCATCGTGATGAAGAGATTAACTCAGGCAAACAAAATGTATTGACAAAAATACAGTATTACGACACGCTTAATACCTTACCACAACACTCCTGAAGGATGTCACTCTGGTCTGAATGGGAGCTAGAACTTCAAAGACTAATTACCGTTGTAAAATGTATGCATTTTTTTATATTAAGGAAAAAACATTGTAGCATCTTTGTAAATATTTTTTATAATAAAAGGTGCAACTATTGATTGTGTGGTGTGGGTTGGATCACTTATTTTAGTATCAGACATAAACAGGTTTTCTATGATTTCCTTTTTTTGTTTGTTTTACTGCTTTTATGATACACCTGTATTGACCTTTGGGTTCGGGTGAGCTTTGCAGATAAGGCCGATAATATAAAGAATATATTTATATTATTATCAACAATACCAGTGAAAAGACCAAAACCAACAATGCGTTAGTTCTTCTGAACACTTTGCGACTTCCATATCCAGGTATCAAGGACCAGTGTGTAGGATTTAGTGGTATCTAGCGGTGAGGTTGCAGATTGCAACCAATTGAATACCCCTGCCCTCACCCCTCCCTTTCCAAGTGTGTACAGTAGGAGAACCTACGGTGGCCTTCAGGTTTATTTGCGCTAGGCTTGTGCCAATTGGCGATCGGATCGTATATCTACGATTGAAGGGACGATCCGAGCATTGTTTTTTCCTACGCCGATATTAAGATGGTTTAAACTTATTATCAGAACTAAAATGTCATAAAAATAATCTAGAATCTGCACCCTGCTGTGCATTTAGAGATGTTTCTGGTGGAGCAGCATGTTCGCCCGCTGAGCCCCGTTAATCTGCACGAGTGACGAGTGAATTTTAAATCCTTAATCACAAACCAGTTTGCCGTCTCTTTTCCATGATCTGACACCCTGCTTCTCCGTTCTCCGTGTGCCTGCTCACCAAAACTTTTCTCTGTGCCCCACAAGAGTAGTTAACGTTATGGATAAGATTTGGATTGTGATATTAAAGATAAGCTGATAACGATAAACAGAACATGATGCTGTGATATTGTCGCACCAAGCACAGACACACAGACTTTAGAAGGGAGCCGTTGTTTAAATAGAGGAGACGTTGCTATTAAATAGATTATTTTAATGTGTAGATATTTTTAATAAAATGTTCACACACTTATAAATCACCTCATAACCTGGCGATCTCAAGTAACCACGATTGGACAATAGGAAAATAGAAACGATCGCCCAATCCTTCGCCACCAAATTCAAGCTGCCACTTCAGTGTAAAATCACGAAAGGCCCTCTCTCGAGCCAGTTTGTCCATTCTGGGCTACTGTAGAAACATGACATACTCCGTGGAGGAGGACCCGCTCCCTACGCAGATCTGAAGGGCTCATTCTAAGCTAACAAAAACACAACGATTATGCACTAATGAAAACATAATTACGAATATTATATTCCTTTTCTTCCAATAGAGCCCCATAAATCCTACACACTGGTCCTTTAATTTCCTGAAACAGCTGGACACTAGTTTTTAGCAAACGTTACTCAAACAGGAGCAAATGGTGCAATTATTTCCAGCAGCAGGATCAATTCCAAATAAACTACAATGCCAATATGTTTATCATATTAAAGGAACATGTCACCCAGTGCAACGGTGTGGCTCATTCATGTGTTTTTAATACTCTCAGAGGATTAGGCTTTGGATACATCGTATTTTTTGGTAGGATCAAGTTATTGTTGGATTTGGTCTTTTCATGGGATTTGTTGACATTAAGAAAAATATAGACTATCACCAGCCTTAACATTTAATCTAGTTTCTAGTGGAAACCTTTCAAATGCAAACATTTCATGGTTGCTTCTCGTGCTGAGCAATAGATCACTGACCGAGGCAACTATTTAGAACTGAATTTTAGTAAATTGTGTGGCTGGAAATCGTACAAAACGTTTTGGTAGTTGGGCCGATACAGCACCTAAGCGTATGATTCCAAGACACTAAACAGGCCGAACATGTATGCATGAGTATGTTGAGTTGTCTTGACACAAAATAGATTAAAAGAAATATTTAAATCAGTAATGAAACTGAATGCAACTGTGCTCAAATCTTGCAGAATTTGTCCTCTGAATGCATTTAAGTGCCTTGCTCGAGGGCACTGCTACAATAACTGTTTGTATTTTTTTTCGTGAGTAGATTTTGTAATAACAAAAAAATGCTGAAAGTGAATTAGACGTGACTTGGCTGCAGTTTGGCTGCAGCAGACCTTTGTCCTCACGTGCTCTCACATGATGATGTTGGACCGTGAGATTCTGCATTAGATATGCAGAGAGAGTCACAATGGATTCAACAGAACAGGACTATTGTCTGTTTGCAGTGCAGCACATGCATACACATTTTCTCTTAATAATGAATGCGTCTTTTTAGTCTACTGAAGAGAGACTATTCTTAAACATGCAGCAGTTAAATAAAACTCTGTAAAGGGTATTTGTTCGTAAAATTGTAGCTCCCTCTTCATGTTGGCCTGGCGCCGAGTCTTGGTTTGCCTATAGTTAAAGATTAATGGCCTCTCGGTGACTCAGCAAAAAGGCCGGCCTGAGGAAAAACCGAGTCATCAGAGAAAGACACTATTGTGTCTTAACACGCAGCAGAGAAAACAGTAAATGTGATGCAGAAAATCCATGTAGCGTTTCAGAGTTTACACCATGTGATGTTTAAGAAGGCATGTTTTTTTCACCACTGACATGTCTGGAAGCAATTACTCTGACCTTCAATATCATATATAGCATACTGTGCTGTATAATACATGTGTTGTCTGCTGTCGGAGGACTGCTCCTCCTTTAAAAACATGAAGGGTTAAGGGTTAATAAGTGCTAACAGGCCACAGGTGCTTCTCGTAAACTTGAGATCTGTAGTCAAGACAACCTTTTCTCACAAAGTAAAACATTTTGGTTGGACATAACATAATAAAATAATAATAAATGGGCCCAATAGCTGGTTATAATTCTGTGTTTGTCTGACAGAGATTAATTACTTTAATTAAGCTACCATAAAAGCAACTTACAACCAAAAATGTTAATTAAAGGTAGAGTCTACGATACGAGAGCCCTGATTGATCCAAACTTCATTCAGAAAACAAGCATTTTAAAAGTTGTTTGCTTGTCGTCTTGCTGACAGACCTGACAAAGCATGAATTCAGACTTTTTGCAAGTCGGCATCATGATGTAGTTATTTCGTCATCCTTTTGATCCGTTTGTTGCAGTTAAATCACAGCAAAATCTGTTTATTTTTTGGGATCATACCGCTGTAGTAAACCAGATTAATTCAGCCGACATGTGAGAAACAGTGAAAATTTATTGATTTTGACACATCAGTTATGAAACTTCCACTCACTGGAGACAGATGGAGAGGCGAATATTCACAATAAACACAAATGATCCCGCAGTCAAACTGCTGTTGTCCAAACTGTTGTCCTGTGCACGAGCACGAGTGGTGTGGCTCGGTCCGAGTACTTTCCCGTTTACAGAGCCAGGGCTGTGTATGAACACCAGATTATTTTTCAGCGCTCACACAGAATAGACAGCTGAGGAGACATTCGCTGAATTTGACAAAAAATGTAGATTACAATTGCAGACTACACCTTTAACTAACACCCGCACGCTTAAAGGTTATAATTTACTTACTAGATCTTGTACTTTTGCTGTATTTTGGATCTTTTGGCTGTGTGAAATTTAAAGAGCCGGCACAGGCACATCAGCATTTTGGGTTTTTAAGGTGGATTTTAACGGACATGCAACAGTCACAGAAAACAGTAGCAGGAATTCCGTAATGTTTGATATTTACTTTGTGTTCAGGAGAAGAAGACGAGGAAAGAAGAAGCAGAAGTGTAGCTGTGACAGCTTCAGGAGGAAGAGACTGAAAAAACGTGAATGAAGAGTTTCCTTATTTGGTGTTTGCCTTCCCCTTCTTTCCGGTCACGTTCTCCCACTTCCCTCCTGAGTCATCTGTCCCTTTAAAATGCTGTGTTCAGGTGCTCACTGCAGCTGTCTGGGCCTCCTAGATATTTCTAACACTGATATATTGATATTTCTTTGATACTTTTTAAATACATCGTTATTTCTTTATATTCTACCTGTTATATTCGAACTCACATGACAGCTTGACGACATTATGACATTTCTGGCGTCTAAACACAGGTTTATGAGCCAGAAAAATGTAGAAAGTGTTATTGTATAATTAAAAAAGGAACACGTGACAAAAGTTAAAGCGTGACAACACAGAGTTATTTATAACAACATGTTATAACAAAATGCATCATGTTCTGCCTCCCTTAATATCACGTCTTTCAATATTCTTGGATATCATAAGCCACAACACTGAAAAAGTGCTTTTAACTGAACCTATAGTTATTGTATTGTACTCAGGAATCTTCCCCCATAAATCAGCTTTTCTGGGACAACACCAGCCTTGGTAATAATGAGACACTTTTCTTGTTTGAAAAAGGCACATAAACTGAGGACGCCAGTGGTTTGAGTAACAGCGGTGTTTTTGAAGACTGAATATGTCTCTCATCTTTTTCATCCTGCAAACACTAAATATTTCCCCTTTTGGACAGCAAAATTTGACCTGTTAAACCGTTTCTTTAAACTCAAACAAAGACGGCAACAGGACAAGTAAGCAGCTGTCGTTTCCTGATGCATCTTCTTGGTTTATGTCAAGGAATGGAAGAAAACATCGTTTTGGGGATTTTGAGTATTATCGACCACCACAGGTGGAACGTAACAAAGTACATTTACTGTACTTGAGTGCACTTTTGAGGTGCTTGTACTTTCATTTCATGTTAATTTATACTTCTATCCGCTACATTTCAGAGGGAAATATTTTACCTTTTACTCCTCTACATTTATCTGACAGCTATAGTTACTTTAGATAGATTTAGATATTACATAGTAAACATATGATCAGTTTGTGAAGGAGATTAAAGTTAAAATTAGCTCCACCTCGACCAGCTGCCACATTTAAATGCTTCTTACATGTTATCGCATTAAACACTGACAAGGACCATTTTACTGCATAATGAGTACTTTTACTATTGACATTTTGCAGATATTACTGAACTTTTACATAAGCAAAGAGTATTTTTGCACTGTGGTGTTATTACTTTGACTTCTGACTCTGAACACGTCTTCCACCAATTTTATGGTCTCAAAAATAAGATCATAAAGCAGTGAAAAGAAACAAACAATAAAACAAAAGCAACAACAAACCTTAAAAAATTCAGAACAAAAATTACAAACACTAGACCGCACGAGGTGAGACAAAGGCCAGTTTGAATAAATAAGTGTCTGTTGTATTTAACAATGAGGATTTTCATTCATACTTTATCACATGTTGGGGAAAACAGAGCCATATCATTATACAATCCAGATTTCCCAGATCATATTGACTACTTTCGCCGCTCACGTGTGCTCGGATGTTGTTTCTGATTTTTACGACTCGCTCGTGAACGCGGCGGCAGCTCGCTGTCGGAACAACCGGCCGCACATTCGCTGCCCCGTGAGTGGCGGAGGCGGAGGCTTGATCAGCGGGTGAGCGGACCAATCACACCCGCCTGTGAGCTCCGGAGCTCCCCCCCCCTCTCCTCGGCCGGCTCCGCCTCCTCCCCCCGCTACTGAGGACCGACTGAACATTCCTCATATTCCCGGGGCTCGACAGCGGAGGAACGCGGCAACAAAACGAACCAAGCCGGAGACACGACGGATTCACCCACCTCATGACACTGTCGAAGGACACGTAAGGTTGTTATTTAACCTCTTTTTATTATTCACTTAAAATGTCCTCAAGTTTTCCCTTTTAAGTTGCTTTAAACGGCGGCAGTGTTTCCTCACTGAAGTCCGGGGACCGTGAAGGGGTTGTGGGGTGTTCTTGGGCTTCCCTGGGCAGAATAAGTAGGATGGAGTGAAATGATTTTATTATTTTACTACTATAAAGGCAGGAAATTACAGGAATAAGTTCCTTAATAATATACTTTAATTAATTTTGTTGTTCATCTCTCTCAGCTTTTAATCTCCTCAAATGGGGGTCAAACTCTCTTCAAATGGGGCTTCATGTGTACCCATTTGTTATGTGGGAAAACATTTTAGAGACAATTACCTATAGCTAACTAAGCCAAAGGATGAGTAAAGTCTCTCAGCCTGCAGGGGTGTCTAACAGTGAGTCATAACAGTTGTAATGTTCCCTTTTTAAATGTCTAAAATGGAAAAACTGAAACTTTCAGCCTGCAAACTTGTGCAGTTTGAGCAGCGTTTTGTCTGCAAGTCTGTTTCTGCTGTTGCAAGAGATCTATTTTGGGGCTGATCGAGTGAAAGCGAATGGGGAACTAGCCATGTTTGCTAGGTTGGTGCTGTTACATAAAGTGGATGGTTTATTACATGGCAGAGCAGCCTGATGTGATCCTGAATGTGTCTCATATATAATAATCACCTCAGCTGCTGCTTTTCAAGTTGGTTTCCCTGTTTTCTGTCAACTGTGCAGACGAAAAGTCTCCACCAATGACTCTTAGAGCTGAAACGATTAGTCAATTAATCAATTAATCGTTGAACAGAAAGTTAATCGGCAAACCAGTTTGATTTCAAGTAATCATTTAGATTATTTTCTAAGCAAAAACGATGCAATTCTTTCACGTGTTTATCAGAGCTGCAACGATTAGTCGATTAATCGATTAGTTGTCAACTATTAAATTAATAGCCAACTAAATTGATAGGCGATTAATCGTTTTGAGTCATTTTTTAAGAAAAAGTGTCCAAATTCTCTGATTTCAGCTTCTCAGATGTGAATATTTTCTGGTGTCTTCAGTCCTCTGTGACAGTAAACTTGAATATCTTTGGGTTGTGGACAAAACAAGACNGCCTACATTTCTGTCTCTGCAGAGGCTTTGACTTTTTAGTCACTTTTAGTGTGTTAAATAATGAATGAAGCAGATTAGACTCTTTTCAGTTGAAGGACCAGAACAGTGATTTATGATACATGTCGTCTCCCACTTACTCTTTATTAGTTTACTTTATATTACAGCTGACCATTCTGCCTTTACTGCCTCCTTGGTATTTAGGGCTCAGCAATAATTCAGTATGATCTTTTATTGACTGCGTGATGCACACTCACTCTGTCACTTTGATTATTTTTGATGTGACTTAGAGCTGCAACGATTAGTCGATTAATCGATTAGTTTTCAACTATTAAATTAATCGCCAACTATTTTGATAATCGATTAATCGTTTTTGAGTCATTTTTTAAGAAAAAGTGTCCAAATTCTCTGATTTCAGCTTCTCAGATGTGAATATTTTCTGGTGTCTTCAGTCCTCTGTGACAGTAAACTTGAATATCTTTGGGTTGTGGACAAAACAAGACGTTTGAGGACGTCACCTTGGGCTTTGGGAAACAGCGATCAACATTTTTCACCATTTTCTGACATTTTATGGAGCAAACAACTAATCGATCAATCGAGAAAATGATCGACAGATTAATCGATAATGAAAATCGTTAGCTGCAGCCCTATTTCTTAGTCTTCTCTCTTTTAGCTCAAAACTAATCTACCAAGAGTCCAAGTTAAAATCACAATGAAAGCATTTTCAGAAATACTATACAGCACAAATACACATCATATATACATGTAATTACATATACCTGCACACATACACACACACAGCCAGTTAAAACATAATTATACATAGTTACGTAAATGGTATATGCACATGCACCCTTCATATACACACAAAATAAATCGAGAAAATTATTAGATAAATTGATAATGAAAATAATAGTTAGTTGCAGCCTTCATGTCTCTTTTTGTCTGTCGTTTAGTTAAGTTTGATTGAGTTTATTTTTGTACAAAATTCAGTAAAAATATTTTCAGTTTTCTTACTGTTGAAGTTGAAGTGGGTCAGTTTGTCGTAAAGAGTTGATAACTCTACTTTAGACAAAAGTGCAATGTTGCAGAAAACCAGTGTAAATGTAATTATATTAATATTAGCTGCACCGCTACAGAAACATGAATATATCTGTCTTTAAAATGGCTACTGGTCAAATGCATCAACTGGTAATCTATATATCTATTAATCTAGGTCGATGTTGGGTCGTGGTGTGAAGCGGAAGTGGAGCTGCCTGGAGGAGCTGGAGGCAGAGACCCTCCCTGCTGCTGCTGCAGAAAAGGAGAAGAATGGGGAGGAAGACAGGGAGGATGAGGGCGGGTTCCTTGTGGGTCCGTCCAAATCTGCCATGAGCCACCTGCAGCAGCGTCAGCTGGTGCTCGGCCTCTGCTTGGAGAAGCTGCAGAGCTACCAGGCCGGGGTGGAGCTCAGCCTGCGTCGCTCGGTGCTGCTCATCAACACGCTCAGGCAGATCCAGGAGGACATGCAGAGCGACGGGGTGGGAACCTGCACGTCGGAGGTAGTCCTCAACAGCGTCCACCCCGACTCCTGTCTTCTCAGGGACGACTTCAGGGGGGACATGCCGGTTACATGCCCCGGGTGTGCAGAGGGTGATGGGGACAACCTGTCTCTGTCTCCGCCACTGTCCCCTGAATTCCCCTCTCAGGAGGCAGACAGCTCGGCGGACCAGCAGAAATCGCTGCCCGCTGCGACGATCAACGCTTTTAGTGATGCAGTAAATGCCATGGGCTACCTCAGCGACCTCGCCCTGGACGACATCTTTGAGGACATTGACACATCGATGTATGAGACTTCAGATCTGCCTTCGGCCTGGGCAGCGGGCTCCCTGTGGCCCGTCAGTGTGTCGCTTTGGGTGGATGAGGACGTGAAAATGCGGCCTCCCAGCCACGCCTCAGCTGGGAGTCTCCAGTCATGTCTGATGGACCTGAATGAGCTGGACCACATCATGGAGATTCTGGTAAAGTCCTGATCGCCAAGACGAACTCCTGAACATTTACTGCACTTGGTTAATCAAGGATGTGGCTGATCACAGCTGCTCTAGCAGAGGACAGTAGAGACGGGGAACAAGGACTGAGTTTGGGGTCAGTTGGACTTTTAAGGCTCCATCTGATATTTTGGTTGAGTTTATGTATAATAAAATACTCATTCTTCTGCATGTAACTCATTTTTATGGAACCATCCAACATACTGAGTTATCTACATGAGCTTGTGCCTCAAATTAGACACAAAATAGAAGAATCCAGTTTAAAATGTCTCATGAGATCAGGAAACATCCACTCTTAAACACTTTTATACAGTTTTTGGTTGTTATATCTCAGGCAAATAACTGGCCAAACACACTTGAAGTGATGTGAAGGCCCATACATATATTTCTACCCAGTCCCAGTGGAATTAAATGGTAGAAAAGTTTAGCCAGTTGACATTCAACAAGCAGAAATGCATTTTTTTTAACTGACAGAGAGACCAAACCAAAAGATCAGATAGCTCTGCAGTATCAGGACAGGTTGTGTTTTGAGTAGTGGGCGAATAATTTGTAGTAAAAGTAGATGAGGCATGTCTAGACAAAGTTAGTACACCAAAAGTGTGGTGCAACACTTGTAAGGGAAGTGTTGTAACGGGCCGGATTGGGCATCACACATTAATGCCGTGTAACAGTGTAAGAGTGTCTAAAGTGGATTTTCCTTCATTCTGTAAAACCATAAATGCAGATGGAACCTTAAATGTCCAATCTCAGTGTTTATGCCACTTTTCTCTCCTGTTTTATCAAGTTTTAGTAAAAGCAGCAGCACCTCTCTGAGTGAATCCACTCCTCAGGAAGAAGGAACCTTAGCTGCCATGGTTTGTGCGTCACTCAGGCTGTTAGATCAGACCTGGTTGATTATTAATTGAAATCCCTTCAATTACTTAAGAGGCCGTGCTTCAGCCAGCCGGGAGGGCAAAGGCCTGGGATTCCTTTCCATATTGGGTCTGAATGGGTTTTATCGCTCCATTTAGGATCTTTAAATTACAAATCAGAATCAGCCAAAAGTCTTTGTGGCTGTGCTCATGCAGCCGTCAGAGGGGGGGGGGCAGTCTTTATTTATTTGGCTTGTGAAAAGGAGAATGTGGCCTCTGAATTTGGGGATTTACCAGCCAAAGAAGTAAGCTTCAAATCCCTGGAGATGAACTCATGTCGTATCACAAGAAGTGTGAAAAGTGGATGACATCTTGTTGCTCCGATAGAGAAAGGGTAAAATGTTTTAACTTGTTGGAACGCCTTTATCTAATATTATTTATGAATGAAAAATCAACCACAAACTGCAGCAGATATTATTTGTTCTTTGTATGTAGAGTCTATTGTTTGGGTGTGAGTGTAACTTAATAATTTCGATTCTTTATGACCTTGGACTGTCAGTGTATTGGCTGCCATGTCTACTGCTTTTGCTGACTCTCTTGCACCATTTGTGACACCAAATGGGACGAACTATCAGAGCCTGTGTAAGAAATATGCTCAGCCATTCTCCGTGAAGTTGATGTGAACATTTTTATCTTTCTCGGCAGCTTGTATTTACGGTAAATGCAACATGTCATGAACGCAGCATAAAACATGTATTTTAAATAGTAATGTAATCCCAGTCTGGTTCTGACTGAGGAGCTGATCGCCTCAAGTCAACAATCAGGACAACTTTGCCATGTCTCAGAATTGTAAATGACAACAGAAGCCTATGTATTTTTATGGACATGATGGTATGAATTTTTATTGCAATGTTGAGAGTTTTGTAAAGCAGTTTTGTATGTGTTTCTACCTAAAACTCCAATCACCTGTCCAGTAGAAGAGATACAGCGAGTGAAGGGCTGCGATGAAGCAGAAACTCGACCTTCACTGTCTGTGGTTTACTCCTGTTCTACCTCCTGATGTCTGTTTGTTGTTGGTTTACCTGGACACTCCTGTCTGTCACTGATAGAAACCTTTTAGTGTTGTTTATTTCATCGTTTTAACTCGGCTGAAAATCCAATCCAATGGAGTCCAATGCTTTCTTGTCAGACCAAAGTAATCCGTCCTCATCTCCATCTCTCGTCTCATGTCGACAGCGTGCCTTACTACTGAACCTAATTTTTATTCGTGTTGAGGTTTTTCGTGGTTGTCTGAGCTCCAGCTTCATTGATAAAAACCTAAGAACTGTGGAGAGGTGTTATGTAAAGCACAGAGAGCCAGAACCGCCATCGTTTCTTCCCTCTACTTGGCCTTTTTCTGCGCTCAAGAGAACACTAGTGGCATATGAGCTTAATGTATCCTGACAGGCTGACAGCGAACTAGCTGAGGGAGGAGGTGGCAGCGAGGGCCAGGAGGGAAAAATAAGAGGAGGAGGACATGGAGGAGGAGGGGTGGGAGGAAGCAGCTTGCGTCACTTGTTCAGTAGGAGGGGTTTAGAGCTTGTTTTGCCCAGACTCAGACCACCGACCAATCACATGAGATGTACGAGGAGCAAGATTGATGTACGAGGAGCACACTGCTGCTCCAACAACAACTTGTTTTTGCTCCTAATGGCTCTGCACAGAAGCACAGTGTGATTCTGTTGGATTTCAGCCTGTGAAATAAATACACTTCTCTGTTTGTTTTTTCATTTACATAATCTGTCTGACAGGACTGAATATAAGAGGCAGAAAGCTGCAGTGTTATTTATAATTGTATGAGAGAGTCAGTAGGGTCTGTAAAGCACAAGCTGTATGTTGTTGATGCTGATTATGATATAAACTGAAGGATGAGTTTGCCAGGTAATAAGATGATAATTAATGTATTGTATTTTTTGTGGAATATTTTATAGATTTTATTCAATAATACAGTACAAATACCCTAACTGCCTCGTGTGAGTCTTTATTCCTTTAACAAACTGAGAAGCAGGCCTCATTATGCAACACCACAGGCCTGTTTGTGTGTTGTTTTTTGGGTCAAAGACACAAACATTACATCGTCCTATTTCTGCCAGTCTCTCAAAAAAACGTGCCTTACTGCACACCAACCATGCATACACAATGAGGTATTAGTCAATACATAACTGACTGCATGTGGTTTCTGGACAGGCTCTGTTTTTTTGCAGCTAGTGGACTTGTTTGTGCACAGAGTAAAGTCTCCCAGGGAAGCCTTTCTCTCATACTACACCATAATCCTGCCGTCTTCACTGTGACTGGTTAACCCAAATGTGTAAACATCTCTAACCTATTTAAATTTCAGAGCGTTTTACAGGCAGTACACAGCCTGGGAAGCTTAGCTCAGGGCAAAATCTCCCTCTATAGTGTTTCTACACATGGCTCAAGAGTCAAATGCAAGCAAAGACTGCCCTCTGGTGCCCATTTGGCTGAAAAGCAGATGTGTGCTGATGGTGAAAGCATGACAGTGCAAATTCAAAAAGTATGTTTAGTGGTGTTAGTTGATCCTGTAGTCTGGTGTTTTTGCAGCTTCATCATGAACCCGATCCTCGCTCAAAGCCACCTTCTGTGCACTTTGGTAAAATAAGTACCAGTAGTTCTTACAGTCCTAGAAATGTCACTTAGTTCACTGGAAACTATCCCAGTCATGGAAAGTACTGAGTGAGAAGCCTGATCTCATGTTTCACCCTCACCTCTGCTGCAGACACATCTGCAGAACTACAGGTCAGTTCTCAGTACTGGAGGTGTTTAGATCCTTTAGATCCTTTACATCTTTTGGACTTATCTTTGCACATTGCAAATATTCTTTATTGTTCAACTCCTATATAAATCTGTACAGTTCTTTCATTTAAATAAGCCATATTGTACATATTGTCTATGTCTATATCTTTATATTATTTTATTTTATTATCTCTTGTCATATTTTTATTGTGTATTTTATATATTTAAGCTGCTTCTGACTCGTAGTACTTGCTGTCACCTTTTCCTTTCTTTTATTTTTTCCACTTATTATGTTTATATGTCATGCACCAATATATCAAGTCAAATTCCTTGTATGTGCAAACCTACTTGGCAATAAATTTGATTTGATTCTGATTCTTTACTGACACGAGAAGCAGCAACTCCACGATGGAAAAATACTGCATCACAGAAAAGGCAGTATTATCAATCAATGCACTCGAGTAGTTTTCGTGTTTGGAAGCTTAAACTCAAAGCAATTTATTAAAACAACTTACATTGAACAATCTTAATCTTGAGAGTAAGCAGTAACTTGTGCTGCCAGATAAATTCGGTGCAGTAAAAAGAGAAAATGTCTGACATAATCTAATAAAATTCCATTTCCTCAAACTTGAGTAAATGACCGTAATAAGTGTCCTGAGTCCAACCTCTGTCAATTCTACTTAAACAAGAACAACAAAAAGCTTCCCATACAGCTGCCCGGGATGAAATCTACTTAGACGTTTATTCTGGTTTCTTTGCTTTTTCTTTTAACAAGGACTATACAGATAAACATTTGCTGCATAGGAAAATAAATAAAACAGATATAATGTACAGTGTGCAGGGCATTTAGCTGAAGCTAATTTGCAGCCCCTTGTTGCAAACAAACAAACAGATAAAACATGACATGAAACATGACATCAAATGTGTTTTTCACTCTTTTGCAGCATACATGTTTATTCTTACTGCAGTGTAATTTTCTACC
>NTHP01000733.1:75307-90259 GCA_003416845.1 Oplegnathus fasciatus
TGTTGAACCAAATGTAGTAGTACCAGAGGTGGAAAGTACATTTAGCCAAGTACTTCTGAGGCACTTGTACTTTGCTAGAGTGTTTCTATTGTATGCTACTTTACTCACTAGTACACTTCAGAGGGAAATATTGTACTAGATTAATTTGACGGCTATAGTTACTGGTTACTTTGCGAATTAGAATTTAACAAACAAACTATAGGATGAGTTTTTTTTACCAGCTACAACATAAAATGCTGCATGTAGACCTACAGAAATACTCAAAACAGTAACATATCTCACAGGGGTCATCTTGTATAATATAAGTACTTTTACTTTAGATACATTTTGCTGCTAATACTGCACTTACTTCTTAATCAACATTTTGAATGCAGGATTTTTACTGCAACTGAGTGATTTTACCTTGAGCTATTGTTACTTTTACTTAAAAGTACTCTATGGAGTTTTTAACTGGTTATGAAACCGTCTCAATTTAATACTGATGCCTCTATATGACCTACATAAGCAAACAAGACCAACAGCGAGAAGATTGGCTATTTCTATTAGTTTCTAATAGTTATTCTTAACGCCTGCCACCGGGTCGGATTTTTCCACGACATCAGATGAAATGGCGCCGGGGTTTGCTCTGGCTGAATTCCAGTTGTTTCAGCCGCCAACTGAAGGTCCGTCTCCGGAGCTGCCGACCGCTCTCCTCCCGGAGAAGTAGTATCCTCGCAGCGGGGAGTGAAGCGGAGGGAACATGTAACCTAACGTTAGATGAAACACTACCGCCTTTGCCCACAGGGACCGCCAAAATCAACACAAAATGAAAAGTTCCACTGAGCTGCTTTAAGTAAAAGTACTGAATGCTTTTTCCACAACTGATTAATACTGATATTAAGCATAAGTTAGAATAAGCAATATAAACTATAAAGTACTATAAACCCTGATTAATATTGATGTCGTTTGATGAAAAACATCAGGCTCCAACATGTTTCCAAAACATTTCAGGAACTGAACTTTAAACAGTTTAACAGCTATGATGGATTTAGGGCTGCAACTAACGATTATTTTCCTTATTGATTAATCTATCAAATACTTTTTTGATTAATCATTTAGTTTATAAAATGTCTGAAAGTTGTAAAAAATGCCCATCACAATCTCCCAAGGCCTAAGCTGTTTGTCTTGACCGATCAGAAGTCCAAAACCTGAAAATATTCCGTTTATAAGGATGTAAACCAGAGAAAAGCTGAAGCTGGAACCAGAGAAGGTTTGACATTTTTCTTTAATAAATGACTTTTAATCGATTAATCAGTTATCAAAACTGTTGCCAATTAATTTTCAATCGATCAACAAATCGAGTATTAATTGTTTCAGCTCAAGATGGATTTTCATTTTTAAAGGCTAATTAGCCTGAACATTGTAGGATTTCTCCAACTTGAAACATGAAAATCAACAAATATTTAGTGACATGGTTTTCACATGACGACACTGCTGCTGCTGCTGCTGCTGCTGATCATTATCATCATCGTGATGATAATGATTATAAGTCTCGTACCACACTGTACCATATGGCTGCGCTGCTGGCACAGTTCAATCTAATTTTCTCCAAAGGAATTATAAATGTGGGTGATTAAAGGCAGAGTAGAAGGTATTAGTCAGATGTTCATGGTCGCATGTAGATAAGACGCATGCACGTGGCTGATGTGCTCTCACCAACATGCGTGGAGGCCCATCATGTGGTAATCACATAAGAGGAGGACATTGATTACAGATATTAGTTAGACCTTTCAGTCAAGCATAGAGATGTTATACTATATTATATTAATCACTTCACAGATATTGTATGAAATCTTTGGATTAAATTCATTTTATCTTTAATGCCTCGTCTGTTTTTATCATTAGTTTGCATCTGTACTATTCTTCACTGTTTTACTCGTCTCTTTTTTAATGTTTTATTGATCTGTGTCATTTGACCATTTTGAATTCTCATAAGGACGTATTTTGTCCTGACCATGGCACAAAATGAAAAGTCAGGGGATGACCAAAGTCTGGGGAACATGGCAATCCATCCAACAGCTCTTCAGGTATTTTCTCTCTGGATCAAAGAGGTGTAATGACCGACCGACTGACCATCCTTTAGAGCCACCCTGCCAGCGCTAAAAACATGATGACAGGTCCAATACAGGTGATTTCCTCTTGTGATCACAGGCTTTGCCTTCGAAATGGCTGCAGTTGTTTGAAAGCATTTCTATGTAAATTACATCCGACTTCAGTGAACATTAAAACGTCACACTTCATTTTCACATGTAGTCCTTGTACAAATCAGGAAGTCAGCCAATCAATTAAAGAATGAAAAACCATAAGAGGATAAATCCGATGGTCGTTCCTCTTTCCTGCCCACCTGATCTAAAGTTTCAAGCTTTTTTCTACAGATTTTTTTCTTGGAAGCAGCCGATTGCTGAAAAGTCTAATCTTCTTAAATCGGTTGCACAGATAATTAGCAAGAACAAAAGGTCTCAGTGACTGTCAGGGTGGTTGAATTGTGCAGGTTTTTCCAACAGCGGAGATAACATGTGCTGTCTGTTTAAGCTCTTGTATTACGCAGAGATTAAAATTCTAACTCACGGTCGGTGGAAGTTCAGGGAATTAAGTACGTAATGTGTTTAGCAGTTAAATATTCCACTCACCACTCATTATCATGTTTTTAAACAGATGAAGTCTGTCTGTCTGTACACGAACATGTCTGATGCAACACGAGCATCAACTCTTATCCTCTAAATGCCAAACAAACTGTTGTAATCTACTAATGACTTACACACCACAAAACTGAACAGAGATGGTGCACAAACTATGAAAACATTTCTAGGTATTTTATTTATCCAGGGAGAAACCCTTTGAGGGTTTTTTTTTTTCCAGTAACGCCCTGTTTCACAATCACACCCGTCCATGATATTTGCCCAACAACACTTAAACAACGGCTGCTGAATGAGCCGAGAAACTGACGGAGTAACTTTTAATTTACCTGTTTGTGCAGGTAAATAAACCCTCCAGCCTTAAGTCCACCTTCTTATATACATGTTCTGTGAGGGCAATATGAACAATACAGAAGGAACCATGATTCAGTGACGACAAACATGGAAGTAAACTAGAGATTTAAGTATAATTTACTTCCAAATTCAACATTGTATCATGATTGATTTCACATCGTCCACATTCAGGTCTTATTTTACTACAAATCAAACAAAAATACTTTCTGCAGTGCAACAATATAAAGAAGCCACGTGATAAACTGTTATATAAATCCTTCTATCCATAAAGAAATGCATTTCAAATGATGTCAAAGTCAAAGCATGTCTCTGCAGCATCTTTAACATGCACAGTAAGTTTTGTCCGTGGAGAATGAGATCACGCTGTATGCATGAAGACATAATTCATTTCCAACACTGCTGAGTGGAAACCATGATGTTGATCAAAATCACCAGCTGAGATATTTACAGTACAGCTGTATCCCTCTTACACAACTCACTACTGCTGCCATTTCAACAACACAGATGACAGGCATTCTCCTTGGTGAACTCACACAAAACAAAACAAGAAACCGCAGAATATAGCACGAGCACGGTCAACATATATCAGATTAATTATGATACCTGGGTATAACTACCATAAACAAATGAGAACATTGGTATTTCACACTGCTAGTAGTGTTTGTGCCCGTGTTTTTCAGAATTAACATGTTTCCCATAAACCCAGCTGTAAAGAGAAACTGTCTTTTTATACTAAATTTTGCCTCATACTAAGTTATATGCTCACAATGGAGAAATGACAATAAAGTACACTTTAAAATCCCAACATGCTTGTTTTAGAGTGTGGCATTGGTTGGATGCTACTATTTTCCCACTGGAGGAGCAAGCTGGAGAATAATGAAAACGCTGCAGACGGAGGGGACAGTTTAACTGCTGGTATCATGGGGTGTCCTGGTGGCCTTGGGGTTTAAAATGCTGACCATGTATTCCCAAAGTCCCCAATTCAAGTCTGGCTGAGGACCTTTGGTATATGTCACCCCCTCTCTCTCCTCTCATCCTCTCTGAATCTAAAGCTGTGGATGAAAACAGCCACTTTGCTCCTGTTATGTTGCTTGTATACTGTTTTACAGACGAGGCCACGCGAATGGAGACTGAGTTCACCAACAATGATCCATCCTCCTCCTTACTGTGAATGTAAGATCTTTCTGAAAGGTTGCTTAAAGAGTTTTCTGAATATGTACGTCTTTTCAGAACGGCTGTCAGACACTGTGTCGTCATCAGCAAAGAAATGACATAAACAGATGAGATTTCCTTTTGTTGTATCTTTTGTATTAAGCTGCTTATTTGTGTCAGTTAAAGTTAAAACATTGGCAAACAAGACAAAGAATCTACAGCCACATCAGCAGTTCTGTAAGGCTGTACTTTGGCACAGCGGTGCTTTGAGCTAAATGCAAACGTCGCTGCTGATGTTCTCAATATTACATGCAGATGTTTAGCAGGTGTAATGTTTGCCATGTTCACCATCTTAGTTTAGAATGTGAGCAAGCTACCATTTGCTCATTAGCACTAAACACAAAGTACAGTTGAAGCCGATGGGAATGTGATTAGTTTTGCAGGCATTTCAGAATCAGAATCAGAATCAGCTTTATTGGCCAGGTATGTGGACACACAAGGAATTAGATTTTTTTTGGTCATAAACCAACTATTGGACAAAATGTTTGACCTGATGATGGTGCTAAATGAAAAGTTAAGGGATCACCAAAGTTATTACAATTCATCCTGAGGGGAACACGAATGTCTGAACAAAATTTCATGGCAAACCATCCAATAGTTGTTGACACATTTCACTCAAAACCACAGGCCTCAACCTCATGGTGGTGCTAGAGGAAAAGTCAGGAGATGTTGGGAAACCATCAATGTAAATGACATCTACATGATGGATTGGCACAAAATTTGGAGCAGCCAAATGTTGTGCCAATCCATCATGTAGATGTCAAAATATTTCACCAGATAAATGAAACCTTTGACCTGCTGGTGGCACCAGAGAAAAAGTCACCAAAGTCAGTAGGCTTCACCCTCTGAGGACAAAATTTCAAGGCAATCCATCCAACAGTGTTTAAGATATTTCAATCTGGACCAAAGTGGTGGACTGATCGACCAGCTGACTGACATTACCTTCCCTAGAGTCACAACAATAGCATGACTACAACAAAAGATCAGAGAACTTCCAAATGATAAGTTTTATGTAATTGCTGAAGACTTTCTGCTCAAAGTGCACAAATATGCAGACTGCCCTGAAGTCAGCCTTAGTGAATCTGTGTACCTGCTAACGAACATGAAGTGCTTGAATGTCCCAGAGTCTGAATTAAAATCAGCGTGACTCCAGCAGAGCATATGGATCACTTATAGTCTCATCCATGCACATTCCAACAGAACAGTATGAAGTCTGTGGTATGTGTCTGCATGCATATTTAGTGTGTGTGTGTGTCCTTATGTGTGCATGTGTACTACAAGGCTTCACTGCCATGTGATGCTGTCTCGTCTCTGGGTTTGCTTTTCACAGCGCGTTGTGTGGAACCGAGCGCTCATCAGGTTGCATTTCTCTGGGAAATGAAGTGCAGTCAAACTTCTCACAAGGTTGCACAGCTTTCCTGACATTTTCACAGCAGGTTAACTGCAACAAATCCATCAGCGCTGCTTCAAAACAAGCAAAGAACACTTTTACAACCAAAACAGGAAAAGCTGATACTGTTTCTTGTTTATGATGCTGAAGTCAGCTTGATGTAGGTGCACCTCTAATGGAGAAAGTCACTTATGAATGTAAATAGAGAATAGTTACACCACTTTAAAGAAGCTGTAATCAATATTTTTATAGTAACAATTGATCAAATGACCAGTATGTGAAAGGAGTCACTCGTAGGGGTGAACACAGAGAATTATCACCTGACTCTACACTTCCCCTCAGCTCTACAGAGCGTTTCACCCTCTTTCATCCCTTTGTTTTGGTTTTAGCAACTGTTTGCTAACATGTTCACCATTTTAACATTAGGCTCCGCGCCTGCTCGATGTGTAAATAAGCAGTTCGCCATATCGATCTAAAAGGGGATCATATGTCAGTGTTGTGTTTACAGCTTGCTCCACCAGACTAAAGTGGCCAAAATCAATTGATGAAGCTTTAAAGAAGCTGTTGTAGCTCCATGGTTTGTGCCAAGTTTATCATCCATTTGTGATTTAAAATGAGATGTCAGGCTGTTTCTTCTTTCTTTGTCATTAAGTACACTTGATGATGTTCGTTTATTCTTACTTTTTTTTAAAAAATTTACCAATATGCTGTTGGCCTGGCAAAACTGTGGAAAGACACGGTTCTGGCCACATTTTCCCAAATAATCCATCCAGATCTTTTTTTAAATAAACTTGAAGCCATGTCATTACAGAATCATGCTTCATTTTATATCTGTAACACCTAATTTTGATATTTGTGAATGAGGTTTGGGAGTTTTGGAGAGGCAGATATGTTTCTTACTGGTCTGAATGAATGCTTGACAAGATGCTCTCCAGACTTCCTTTGAAGATTGAATATAAAACTGGGCCTTCAGGATACAGACATCTAGTTTGATGGCGGTAGCATTAATAAGATTTGTGTGTTGTCATATACCTCAGCTTCTGATATCACAAACCTTCATCAGAGCGGCAGGTTATGTTATTTCCAATTGCTTGTTTCTGTACTACAGCTCAATGGATTTCTAATGTCTATGAGGTTAAAGTGCTGACCTTCAGCTTTAAGACTGTGTGAGGGTATTCACATCCATACTGGGAGAACAGTATGGGAATCATAGCCCTTTTTACCCTCTGGCTGTGTATTCTCAAAGGTCTGAAAACTTTATATGGTTCATCGGATGTGGATGTGAACACTCACACTGAGTAAAGTTATGCAGCTGATCAACGTGCCTAAGTTGAATGTCACGCAAATATTTCTGTACATACCAACGCAGCACAGAGGAGCGGTTCCCAGTGTCTGTCCAGCTATTTATAGACACAACTTATTTATTATGTTCATATTTTGTGTTTTTAAAGTCTTATATGGTGTATTGCTGGTGTTTCTTAGAAAGTACCCTTAATATGTGGCTGCAATGACATTGACCATGATGGGACAATAAAGATTTGATCGTAAAATGGACATACAGTAAATTCAAAGAATGTGATGTGGATCTTCTGTCTGAAAAGAAGTCCCTACATAATCAGTTAAGGCACTAATAGCTCCAACTTTACCGGCTGCTGAAACTGTTCCATGTGTGACGACATGGCCTGGACAGGACGCAGATAACATCAGGCTTTTAAAAAACATCCTTGGAAGATGTTGTAAAGGACCCAGTGTGACGGTCCGTAGTTTATTTTGGTGCCAGGTTTTACTTTTACGGTAATATGTGTCCTCAAAAAGAATTAATATTGATTAGCAGATTTTAGACTGAGAGGTTTGACTTGATATTGTGTGAATTTGTTTCTAAACATAAGACTTAAAACGACTCTGCTTTCTTTTACCATATTTTCAGTGGTATGTAATATAATCAGCTACATAAATAGGTCTTTTGTGACATTTTGAAGGACACTGAGACACGTTACCTGAGAGGGATAAACAACAAACCACAGAACAGCACAATCTGCCTTTTCTGACTCTGGTACTGGTGTCCACATTGTTCTGACTCATGTCTTTTGTCTTCTTGCAGGCTCATGTAATACGCCTTTTGATATATCCTTCAAAAATCTAATTTAATGCGTATATGATTTAGAAAATGTACAAAAAGCCTGAATGTGGTGGCACACTGTCTGTTTTCCACACGGATGACAAAGAAGAACGCAGCTGTTATTTTTCCTTTTTCTCTCCAGCCAGAAATTGATTTAGGTTCGGAAATGTTTTTTGAACTTGTGCCAAAACTAAATGCTGTGTCACTTTGTCTGCTCATAGCCAAGAAGACGAGGAAAAAAAAAGAAAAGATGTAAAGAGATGATCTCATTTGTCGGGATTTGCCCCGACTTGAATACAGATTCAGAAAGAAGAACATTCAGAAAATCACAAATGTAGAGTTTGTTATAAGGAGAGAGGGGAGCTGGAACAGAAATTTTATCATTAAATTAGTTTAACTGATGTGTGATTCAATGTATAATGGGATAAAATAACTGTAATTATTCCCTCACATTTGAATAATTGCTCACTTTGTTTTATCAGATTGAATTGTTGCATCACTGGAAAGTAGCTGCATGCTGCAGAGAGCAGAGATTGGGAATGTGCCTAAAATAACTGATACCTGATAATATCATTTTTGCCCTGCTGTGGTAGACACACCCATCCGGAGCACTGAACCCTGGAAGTATGAGTCAGAAATAGTGCTGCACTCGTGTTTTCATACTTGCTTTATGTTCCTTTTTAGTTATTTAGCGCACTAATTTAAAACATTATGGAGGAAGAAACAAAAACACATATTAGCGACAAGGCAATACAAGCTACCTGATACCTGTCACACCATAATGCTGCCTTGCATTTCTGCGGTATTGATCTGAGTGCTCGTCCCAACCAGGCTAATGCACTGCTAGCTTCACTCTCAGGTCCAAACATCACTTAGCGCTGGCGATCAAACACAACAGCACCCGCAGATGTTGTGAGTGCAGCGATGATTTGCTCAGATTTGTGGGATATTGGCCAGCAGGCAGGTAAAACGTCCAAATAGATTTTCTAATAAAACCCGATGCTGACAGAGGGAATGTGTGCAACATTTTGAGGGATGCCATCCTGCAAACCACCACCTGGGTGAATATACGGGCAGCATTAGTAACCTCCTCCTGAGGGAGTTGCAGCTCCTTTCTGGTCAGCAGCCATGTCTTAATTGCTCAGTTTTATAAAAGCTTTTAACCTGTTTCCTCTCCTTAGTGTCCGTCTGGCCTTCACGACATTACTGATGTAGTGAATCACTAAGGGATCCCTGCTGAAGTCACATGTTCAGTCTGTTTCAGGGAAAGACGTCTGTTATTTCAGGACAAGCAGGCCTCTGTTAAAGGAATAATCCACCTTAAAATTCAGTAACACTACTTTCAAAACTACTACTGGTGATGTACCCTGCATTTCTCACTTCGTGTTGCTGTTAGTTATATATTTCTTATAGCTGTGGATAAGTCCAAATCCAAATGATATTTAGTTTACTATCTATAAGTCCAGCTGCAAATCCTCACAACTGAGAATCTGGAACTACGTGATGTTTATAATTTTTGCCTGAAAAATGACTTAAAAAGATGAATCAATTATGAAAAGATCCATCATAGAAGAGGCAGTAATACCGTGTTAACAGAAGCAGTTGTGATAAATGTGGGAAATCACTAACTTAGGGCCATAACTAACTAATAACTTCATTATTGATCCATTTGTTGATTAGTTATTTGATTAATTGATGAATTTTAGCCTCAAAATAGAGAAAAATGCTATTAATATGTTTCCAGAGCCCAATGTAATGTCTTTAAATAGCTTGTTTTATCCAAACAATAGCCCCAAACCCAAATATATTCACTTTACAATGATATAAGAGAAAAGCAGCATTTTAGAAGCTGGAACCAGAGAATGTTTGATATTTTTGCTTGATAAATTACTTTCAATCAATGAATGACGACTGGATGGTTACAAAAATTGTTGTCCATTATTTTACTGTTGATCAACTAATGCATTCATCAATTCATAATTTCAGCACTACACAAACTGAACTCTGTGCAAAGTAAATTATATATTTAATCAGAAGATTAAGACAGACTGACAACTCACAACTTCAACAGCTTCATTGCTCCCAGGTTGTTTCTTTTGTTATTTGCTATTTGAAGATGTATTTACAGTTTCTATTGGTATTTTACATGTGGTCACAGTGCAAACTGGATGCCTCATACTGCATGTCACTGAGCTACATGCTTATCTTTGTAAAGTCTTGTAACTGACTTCATCTGCTTGTCCTGACCTCAAAACTAAACTTTATCAGCCTGCAGCCTCGCAGGCCGACATGAATGGCAACATGTGCCGATTTAGTTTGATTTCCTTCGGTTTCCTCTCACGCTTTCCCAGATAAAATCTTCATCATCTTGCCTCACTGTCCACAATGAGGGGTTTTAAACGAAGAGTACACACGGCGTCAAATTGAGTTATGGCTCCGCATCGATAAACTGTTTCACCCCCCTCCCGTCAGTGCTGGAGCCACAAGCTGACATCGTGATTGTCCTTGTCCGATTAGGCCGATCAATGACACTGGACAGAGGGGAGAGTGGAAGAAGAGGAAGAACAGGAGGAGGAGTAGAAGGAGAACTGAGGGATGTGTCTGTGTGTGTTGAGGAGGGGGGGGCAGCTCCTCCCATAATTAAGTTAGCGTGCTGCGCTGGAGGTCCGTGTTTACAGGGCAAGCAAGGGAGTTTCCTTCACTCGGTGGACAGCTCTGAGCGCAGAGAAGGCAGCAGCCAGCTCTCTCACTCTCTTCTCTCTCTGGTTATTTTCTGCAACTCATCCCTCGTAGCGCTGCGACTGGCGACCTGCACACACAGGCTCACCCAGGACGAGCCGGGGGGGGGAAGCAGCAGCAGCAGCAGCAGCGGCAGCAGCAGCAGCACCTGCCTAACCCTCCACCACAACCACCACCACCCTCCCTCCCTGCCCGGCCCAGGACTTCATCTTTGCTGCCACCGCCTCCACCACCGCTGCCATCATGTGCGACTGTTTCCACCTGGCCTTCCCCAACTGGCACGCCGCCTCCTCAGGGACGGGTGGGCATCCCTCTCTCTGCTCTCTTTTCCCTCTCTCTCCGACTTTGTCTGTGCTGTTTCTCCCCTGAGCAATTCACTGATTCAGCAGCAGGGTTCAGTAGTGCAGTGGGAGAGATAACGTTTGTGTGTGTGCTTGTGATGGAGAGAGACAGCGAGTGAGTGTAAGGCGGCTGGTGCTGATGCTGAGTTGTGTTGCTGACCTGCAGTGAGTGCTGGGTGTGTCTGCAGGGTGCAGGGGAGTGTTTGAAGATGTCATCATGGAGGATGTCAGGCAGCTCTGCACTTCGGCTGTTTCCCTCCTGCTGTGTGTTTGAAGCCGAGGCTGAAAGGCAAACAGACTCGGTTACTGTGGCAGAAATAGTGTTAGAGGATAACTTCCTGGGGGTAAAGATGAAAAAGGCTACTGAAGTGTGGGAACAGAACTATTCCCAAAATTAGCAATACTGTCAAACACCCCACAGATATAAGCCTTAAAGCTGCAGCTTTTATGTGAAAGAGGGAAGAGTTACTACCTGTAACCTTACATCAGTTTTACTATGGTAACCTAAAAAAATATTAAAACTTCTGAAAGTTTAGGATGCTGAAAGCTCTAAAACTTACACAGTGCATATCTTACTGGTTACACTGCTCAGTCTTTAAGGGATTTAAGGGAATTAGATAGAAATTAGTTGGATGGATGTTGATGAGCTGCATCTCTACATGCCATGTAAATAAACAATATCTGATGACGTATGTGGGCATAGAACATAGTTATATAGTTTGTGTGAAATTGATTATATTGAAGCTACATTAGTGATGAAGCTAATTGCTTGTAATCCTGAAATTGTGCTGTGAAGAAACAGATGTGTAACTATTCATCATGATGAAAGTTTGAACTGCAAATCTGTGAAATGTTCTGATTTCATTACGCAAGGCGCTTTTGCAGACAAGACTGGTTTTAAAACACTTTGTTGGAAATAGTTCCTGCAGATTTATTCAGTTGTTTACTTTCAGTGGGTGATTTCTGGTACATGAGCAACAATTTCATAAACACTGTTTGTAAAAATCATTGATGTTTTAAAAATGACCTCATAGGTTTCTATAGGATAGGTGTTCTTACCAAGGACGAATAAGTCAAACTGTAAAATGAGCCAAAGAAATCGCTGCATCACCAACATGACGTGTAGATGATGGAGATGAAATCTTACTGGAATTTACAATATGTCTCATTTAACTGCCTAGTTATGCTCAATTTCTTCCAAGTATCGAAGGCATATTATTGTTGTATATTGTGTTGGCTGCTGATGAGGCGAGTGTTCAGGTTGATGTTTGCTGTAACAAGGAGGTGAATATCTGCTGTGTGGTGAATTATTAATTTAATAATAATACTGGCTGTGTTTCTGTGTTGCCTCTATCCATTTCCCACAATTGCCCTCATTAACTCTGCTGCTATTAAATCTGCCTGAAGATGTGGAAAGGTTTGTGTTGCTCTGAGAGGCTCCAGGCGACGCTCAAGGTCAGAAAGAAAGAGAGATAAGGAGAGAGAGAGAGAGAGAGAGAGAAAGAGAGAGCTTACTGCTAGGAAGTGAGTCAGACAGGGTGGCTGATCTGAGCCTAAAGCAGACGATCCTGATCCATTACGAACCATCAGCCTCAGTCAGACAAATCCTTCTCTTAAATCAATATTTCACCACTTGAATAGTTTGTGTAGCTGCTGAAAATAGTCGATTTGAGCATTTGTTTTAACCTGCTTGGAGCATCAGCTAGGTGGACATTGCTTTATGTTTTTAAAAGGTTTATACTTTTGACAATGGTTTGACCAATTGGGTTTTCAGGAACTTGATAAAAACACCCAAAATTTCAACTGAAGTTGCTCATATTTTGTATTTTATTTATTTAATCAATTTCCGTCTAGATTTTCATTCTCATCACGGAGGAAAAGACCTCTGAAACATCTTTTAGACCATTATACGAAAATTACATTATACTATATTATAGCTTTGCAGACTCTTTACCTGGCTGTGGTCAAGATAAAAGTATTCAGTGAACAACTTTGGCAGTAATCGGTTCATAACTTGCATTTAATAAAAGACCACAATCTACCAAATATATCTGTAACTAAACTAAATGATCACGTTTAAATTGGAGTCCGTTGGTGCTTCAAGCATGCGAAGCAAAACAAACACAGAGGAGTGTTTGCAAAAACAGTTCAACCCAGGTGTAGGTCGCTGACTAATAATGCGTCTCTGTGCTTTTGGCGTAATAGCATGCCGTGGGAAAACCGGTAGATTAAGATACGAATTCCAGAGCTGTGATGAAACTCACTGTAAGTTTACAGCAGATTAATAGATTGAAAGCACGCGCTTTTACGGTCTCATGTTCATATTATCCATGCAGAAAATCTAATTCTGTTTTTTTTCCTTCACTCACAAATCTTATTATAATTTGGATCCAAACAAACTGCCTTCCAGTGAAAGGAGCTTGTGTCTGTCATTACACAAAAAATGAGCAGAATCCAAATCCGAGAGCACAAATAATGAGCTGTATTACTTTATATTAGTTTAGTGAAGAGGGGAGCTTCAGGGAGCCTTCCAGGTGCTTTTCAACAGGAAACACAAACTGGAGCAGAAGGTGGTTACGTAAGAGATGAGCTGAGGACAGGCACAATACAGGCAGGAGAGTAAATCTACAAACTGATTTATATTTCTAGGATTGCAGTTTTTGTTTATGTAAGATCTTAAGATCTGAATCAATGCCAACACAAGCGAGTATATGAGACGTTCAATGACACAGCATTGTGTTAGGACAGATGAGTTTAAGCGTCCACATCAGTGTTGTTTGAAAGCAGTCACAGTAGTTTATAAGCCTCATTCTTTATCACATCAGCACAAGCACTGAGGGATGAGCCACACCCAAATCCAGAACTGCAGTTGCACCCAAATATGAATCATGCAGGATCTGCACCACAAAGGACTTCAGCATCTACTGCTTGTGCTTGTATATCTGCAGAACATTGCCATCAAATTAGAACATTAGGCAGCAGCTTTAATATTTACGGTATCTAATCTATGAGTAAAACAAGTACATGTATCTACTGTGTGATTTTATTTTGACAATTTTAGTCAGCAGTGAGAGTTGTTATCAGGCCCTCTGCAGCGCCCACATGACAAATATTTGAGAAAGGAGTTTCTACATACGCGGTGCCAGTTGTTGGGGCAGGAGTACTGGACATCCGCCTGGATGAAGTGGTGAATAACATGAGAAATTCATCATCCAGTCATGCCAAGCAGGGCCTGAATCATCTATAAAGCTTAATGCACAGATTGACGCCATTATTCACTACTAAAGCAGCCGTGTACTTGAGACATGGCACATGACGGTTTTCAGCCTTGAGGGACCCGAGCACTAATTTAAAACGTTGATTGATTGAATGGATCTATCTAATTCTGTTCAGTTTAACTTCATGAAGAAACACTGGACCATCAGTAGCTCCACTTCACTCTGCAGCTCAAACAGAATATTGAACGTGCCAGATGTCTGAAATCTAAGTATACAATTACTGATAGTAATAATTTTTAAAATGATGCTGTGCTATTTTAGTAAGTAATTGACCGTTGAATGGATAGGTGCAGCTGTAAACCCACTTTGAAATGGACCACAGCTGTCAATATCTCAACAACACCTCCACATCATTCACTTCCACCTCAGTATTTCAATCTTAAACTACTTCATGTTTCTAGTTGTGTCTCCTGCTCAGAGGACTTTGACCTTTTTGTATTTCAATAGGCACATTTAACATATTTGCAAATTCTGATGCTTACAGTGATATGTCTACAGTAGGTGGGTTATAGTCTCAACTTAGACTTTACACTGCCAACCCAAACACATTTCTTGTCCCTTAAACCCTTAATTGTTTCTATTAAGTTAACACTAACAGGACTAACCTGGTCTACAGCCATGCTGGAGGCTCTGTGAGGCTGAATTAGACACGGCAGTGCTTTGAGCTAAATGCTAATATGCTCACAATGACAATGATAACTTGATGATATGCAGCAGGTTTACCATGTTCACCATCTCAGTTTAGCCTGTTAGCATGCAAATTTATGTTATTAGTTTTGACAAAGTGAACTTTTGACCTGATGATGGCGGTAGATGAAAAGTTCAGGTGATCATCAGAGTTACT
>NTHP01000733.1:90546-117866 GCA_003416845.1 Oplegnathus fasciatus
CGGAATCACAAATGACAACCTCATGGTGGAGCTGGAGGTAAAGTCAAGGGATCCACAAAGTCAGGGGGATTCATCATCTGGGGACCATGAATGTCTGTACAAAATGTCAATTTGGCAACCCACCCGATAGCTTAAAAAAGTGTCAGTATCATAGATTTTTTTAAGGGACTTATTAATGGATTGGTTCATGGAAACTCTAGGGGATTTTTAATGTGTTTTGTGCATGGTTTTGTTAACGGGTCGATAACGTAAAAAGACTTGTTAAGTGTCTCTAGATTCCATTAAATGTCCCTTGACTCATTACCTTTGATTCTACTTCATTAAAAGCATTAGATTTCTCTTTGTAAATTAAATTCATTACTGCTACTTTTTTGCTGCAATGGCAAAAGCCTTTTGACACAGACGTAAACAAAAAAATATGACGTTTTGAGATAAAGTTTTTTGTTATATTATAAAATAAACTGTAAAAAATTGGTGGTCTTAAAAAGTAAGGTGTTGTTCTCCTTCATTGATTAATTAAACAAATTTAAGGAGGTGTGGTATTAATTAATGAGGGATTCGTGTAAATGTAAGGTTCTTTAAAGGAATATGTGGTGCAAAGAGTTAAGTCTCTGAACCAAAGGACCTTTAGAAACCACTTAATTCAATTTGGGAGTGACACCCAAGGTATGACTGCAACCTTAAATGTGTCCCGCCTCCTTTGTCCATCTGAGACTGAACAAGCCACTTTAGCCACTTCAGCAGTCACACTAACACCAGGAATGTTTAAGGGAAGTTTGGTGTTATTAACACTTTGGTTTATTTCCAGGAGTTAAACAAACAGCTGCAGCAGGTAGGTGAGCTGTTTGATTCCACAGAATGGGCTCTGAAATTGAAATTCTGAGAGGTTTTTGTTAGTTATATCTGGTCTGAAAGAGAAGGATGGGGATGAATGCATGACGAGGATTCATACAACACTTGAGTTAATGGTGTAGGCATCTGTAGAGACCGTTTATTATATTGCACAACACGTCTAGACTGTGGTGTGTTTAAAGTTCATGGTGTGAATCTACTTTTCTGTCAGATGAATGTTCTCTGATGCACTGTAGGTCTATGATGACGGTGCAGGTATTTCTTCAGTATCAGTCATGGAAAAAATCTGAGCTATAATGTCATTTGATAGCTGCTTGAACTCTCTTGAATTATCAACCTTGAGGCAGCAACACACCCTGATACAGCAGGAGGTTTTTTATACCATAAGTCTCTTGCTTTAACTGTCTTCTAATGCACTTACACAGGCAGTCAACTCTTCACATGACATACATTAAAGCAGTGGGTGAGGTGTCAGTGCGGTGGTTAGTTAAGAAACTATGGTGCTGCAGTATATAATGTATGTACGTACATATATGCAGGATTGTTATATAAAATTGATTGTTATATAAACATTTAAATGAATACTTAACCCCAAAATCATATGTTTTGCATCAATTACGTGCCAGAAGAAAGTTTGTTTTCAAGTGAAAAAGTTTGAGAGTTTAGCCTTTACTCGTGGTGGCTATTTTGATACAGAGCAGTTGATTTTAATAGCAGCAAAATAATATCAAAACATCCATAAAATCTCTCAAACTACTTGTGTACAAAAATGCTGACTGTATCTCAAACACTGATTTATTTGCTAAGTAAAGTATTTTGAGTTTTTATTGAATATCTTTATTTTGTTTTTGCTGAAATTGGTCACTGATTAACTTTACTGTTTTGTTAATGCTTTTGGGAGCTCCACTACTGTGAGAGAACTGAACTACAAACCTTCCCACCCAGCATTGATACCTTGATACAAACATTACACGTTTTTAGTGATATTTTCCTTTAATTTCTTGATCTGTTTTGAGGAGTTTGTGCTTCAGTAAGATTTACAAAGACCACAGACATAGTCCTGCAACTTATCAGCTATCCCTTAATAGAAGAAGATTAATCATCTGCAACAGAAATAATCTGATTCTCCATTAATTCAATACTAATTTCTACTGACAACATAACATCTGATGATCAATGGCCTCTTGATGATATGAATTTATTAGCCAATGAGGCTCTAAAACCACAGAAAATGTGTGGATGTGGAGGACAGAGCAACACTATTTCTCCACAATCGTCATTTGCATAAATCGATTTATGCAAACTTATGAATTTAGGAATTTGCAAACTTTTGAACTACTAACAAATGGACCAAATAGAAGTCCTGATAGAATTAACCTCACATTAAAGTGAGTTTAAAATGGAATCAAATCAAATTGAGGTTAGGTATCAGAGCGGGTAATAATAATAATGTGACTAACCATATTCATTTGGAGTCAGACTTTCCCTTTTCAGCAGCCTTGAGGGGCTGAGCTGAGAGGCTGCAGAGGCTAATCTATCGATCAGTGCAGTGGATCACTTAACAGACGAAGGAGGCAGCGGGTCTCTGGGGGAATTATTGCCAGGAAGAACTCTAAATAGTCTCATCATCGGCTCCAGTGTCTCTCTGAGCCTCAAAGCAACTGTCAGGAGTCAGACTGGGTGGAAGTCTCAGCTTACTGCTTAAAAAATAGAAATGAACACCAGTGCTTAACTTCTGTTTTTGTGCAGTTTCAGTTACATTAATTTTATTCATGCAACAAAAACGGCTAGAAAACATCACGCTGCTTGAGATAACCTCACAGAGTGTGCTTTTCACACTAATATAATTTAGTGAAATAAAATAAGGTAATTACGTACTTAATCTTGTTGAATATGCTGTTTTTGTAAATGTATAATGCCTTTGAAAATTACATTTAACAACATTATTTATTTAGAATGAGTGTTCAGCTGCTCTGTGACTGGTGTTGCTAAAATGACCTAATGAAATTTCCCAATGTGTTTTTGAGATTAAGTTATTTACTTGCGCTTGAGGAGCCTGTTGGAATGAAACAATTTACTAAAATATAATTACAATAAGCAGATGTCATATCAGATGTTATTTTGGTATTCAAGTTTTGTACATTTTCTGTGTTTTTCTTGTGTGTGTGAACAGGAGCTGGCCGAAGGCTGAGAGGACCAGAGCCTGGTACAGAGGACGATTCAGTGAGTGACTTCACTTTCAAAGTGAAATTAATGTTTTATGTTACGTCTTTCTGTTTGATCTCTCATCAGTCACTGAAGGTTTCTGTCTTGACTTCAATCAACAGAAAAACAGTATGTTAAAACTGAAAACATTCAGTTATATACAGTATACATATACAGTATATACAGTAGGTATGTCCTGAACTTTTTTTGGCCCTGATTCCGATCCGAGTTCATTATAATTAGGCATCTCCAATATCAAGTCTGATTAGGTATTTACCTACATGTTGATAAAATATGTGTCTGAGCCTCTCAATTCAGCACACCTTGCTTTTCTTGAGGCCATGGCTCAACGCTATTATGTTGATAAGTCGTTAGGATTAATCCTCTGGAGATCATTAATGTCTGTTCAAAATTTTATGGGAATAAATCAAATTATTTTTGAGATATTTTGCTCGACTGGCCAACATTGCCTTCCCTGGAAACAAAACTAATGTGACAATTATTAAATGCCAAACAGCCAAACACCCAGTCAATGCTGCCTTTGGCATAGCAAGGTGTTATCACACTATTTGTGATCCAGTTTTCTCCAAACCTTTGTGGTTCAGTCTCCAGGCGCAGCTACATGAGTTTTAACATTAAAACCGTTTTTCAGGTGGCTGAAGAAGAAGAGATGCCGTTTAGGCTGATGAAAAAATGTCTGACTGAAACTGACTCAAATGTCACGATATCTCTTTGAAATGGTTTGAAGTGAAAACAACAGCTGTTTTGGGAATAGACCATGTGACTGTTTTCGTGCTGACTGACCTTATGTCCACGCAGACATGTGACGAGCCAGCTCAGTTCACAGAGGGAGAGAGACCACGCCCTCAAGGATCGTCCCCCGTCGAGGAGTATCCTGAAACCGAAAAATACAGCGACAGTGACCAAGAGGTAGAGAGCGCCAGCATACCACAAGACAATAAATCAGAGAACCTGTTTACATGCACCTCAATAACATGAAGTGCAGTTAAAATATAAACATGACCAAGAAATCAGGTTGCTCTTAATCTCACACCTCCACTGGGAAAACTGGTTTTCTTTTTATCATGATATTTTTCATGATATTCAACAGTCTATTTTGTTTAAGCTGTAGACAAATGAAGTTATAAAAATAAGCTTGTGAGAGAGAGGCAAGCGTGTGTATTTGGCTCATTTACGCTCACACGGAGGTATGCATGTCCTGAAATCAAAGCATGAGGAGTATCTTTATTGACTTAAACAAAGACTAGCGAACCTGAAGAAGATTATAACTGGACTGTATGTCCAGTGTGTAAATGCTGACACTGAACAGTCCTAAACTACATGGTGTGTTCACAGAGAAATGTCATTAAGTTTGGTGTGTTTGGCTGCCACTCTCAGAAATGTGTTTTTCCGTCAGCACCTTTAAAACTACATCTTTGATGCAAGAAAATGTTCTGTTGGCTTGTTTTCTTTCTTCATAACCTTGAAGTAGCTACAGCCTCTCAAGAAACAATACCACTTATAGCTTGTTGCTGTACAACGCCTACTAGGTGGCGAGGGGGACATTTCTGATAAACTGTTCCATCAATTTAGAAATGTGTTCCCTCAAATTACTTAATTTATTCCCACAAATTAAGGAGTTATTAAATTATCACCATTCATCCATTAGTTATTTTTCCCTTGACACTCTCACTATTGACAGCTTGAATTTAATCCAAATTTATTTAGATCTTGGACTGAGATATGTGGATATACTTTGTTTTTTTGGTCCTTAAACACCATGTTAAAGATATTAATTTTAGGGATTGAAATTCAATTGTAAGAATTACAAAATTCTGTTAAATATAGTCTATTGAGAGCACAAATTAGTAATTTGAGGGAAGAATATATCAACTATCCCACTACACGTGAGGCTCCGTATTTGTGTCTAGTCAACAGAGTTTGGTGTAAGATGGGCTCTCTGTTTTGTTTACTGTGCAACTGCAATAACGATCTACACTCAGCTACTCCTGTGTATGAATGTATGTTTATACAGTGTACATTACGCTTCCCTCTCAGTGCAAATACTTTCAAAGCCTCTTGATGAAATATCTCTGTCAACTTATTCTGTTTAAATAAGGCTGAAGCTCTGACTACAACAATCATTTTTTTTCAGCATGTTTAGTTAGAATTCAAAGATTTGTTTTTATCTTTTAGTGTGAAGCGGAGCATGACCCACACCACAAAAGTGGGAGTGGAAAGAAAACTAAAAAGTCTGGGCTTGGGTCCATGTTTGAAAAGCGCTCAACTCCAAAGATGAGTAAACTGAAGGTGAGACATTCCCACCTTCTCCTCTTTGTGCTGTATCTGTGAATCCCTTCAGGCTGTGATGCAGCAGAGAATAGCACAACTAAAGGTAAAATGATTTTGTCCTTTCTATTTTGATGTGCCGACAGGAAGTTCACAGCCCTGAGTCTGGGGTGATAGTGAAAACAGCCAAAGATGGATGCGCAGAGGGTCTCATATATGGTGGAGGGGGGAAAGAGGGGATCTTCATTAAGGAAGTGGTACCAGAGTCGCCTGCCTCAAAAAATCTGAAACTGAAAGAAGGTAAACTAGCATTTAGAAATGAGAAACAAAAACAGTGACATCTTCTTTCTAATTACAATGAAAACTAAAAATGTTCTGACTAATTTGAGTAATAATGTGGGATTAATGAAGCTTCTAATTGGGTCCATTGGAAAATCTATGGTATTTTTTAAAATCGTATATTGTATTTTGTTGTATATTTTCCAATTTCAGTGTTTCAGATCCAATTACAAATATCAACACCCATAAAAAAGCTAAAAATAGACTAACTACCAGCACTTTTGTCCATACAAATGTGATTGTCTTAACTGAAGAAACTTTAAGAACACATTGCAAAGTCCAGTGATTAATCATACTGTATCTGTTATTTTCATTTTTATTAAATAATTCCCTTTATGACTTATAAAAACAGTTTCATAGACTGAAATCCTTCTCATCTAAATGCTTATGAAATATTTTGCTCTTCTTTACGCAGGTGATCAGGTTCTGAGCGCCACTGTGTATTTTGACAACGTGTCATACGAGGACGCCATTCAGATTCTGGAGCACGCTCAGGCTTACAAAGTGAAGCTCTGCTTGAAACGCAAACCAGACATCACAGAGACTGAACCAACCATCAAATCTGACGTCATCCCTGTAACTACTTTAAAGTTGTCTGCTCAGACTCTTTGTGATAGGTAGTCTTGGGACTAAAACTGACATTTCATATTCTCTTGCTCAACAGGAGGAAGATGTCTACGCTCCAGAGATGAGGGAGCAAGGGAAAACCAAAAGGCGTGGGGATGCCCGCATTTCATGGCCTAAGTTTCCCTCCTTTGGAAAAGGACGGAAGTCCCGCTTTAGAAGATCTCACAGTTCCTCAGAGGCTGATGAGCAGAGAAAACTTGAGCTCAGCCCCACCACAAGTGACACAGAGTCACCTATAAAATCTCAGGATGCTCTCAAAGGCAAGAAGAAGAATAAAATGAAGCTTTCTGTTCTGACAAAGAGAGGCCGCATAAGTTCATCTGAAGACCAGGACACAGACGCACCAACAAGTGGGCAGATCAGTGGCAACATTCTCCAGACACATGAAGCATCAGACATGCTTTCACCTGAGTGCCTTGAAAGCCCCTCAGGAAAAACACCTGAAGTCTATGTGACAGAGGATCTGAAAGTAGTGGAAGACTTAAGACTTGAGCAAAATGATCAAAAACTGACTGAACGTCAACACAAGGCGGAACTCATCACTATAGGTAGCACTTTGAAAACAGAAGATCTGACTGTGGCTCTGGCAGGTCAAGAAAGCCCCTCTGGTATCAAGTCCCCTGATGGGAAGAAAAAGAAGAGAGAAAAGTCTGAATTAAAAATGAAAATTTTGGGGAAGGATAAATTGCACAAGAAAGATGCAAAAGCAAAATCCTCACCAAAAAGGCTGAAAACGCTGGGGGCAAGTATTGAAATCGCAGATCAACCTGAAAATGAAAAATCAGATGTCATCCCAAGTTTTGAGTCACACACACAACTTGATACTAATACCCAAATAATCAGCAGGGAGAGTTCAAGAGTTATCTCAGCCAAATCAGTGACAACACAGATGGAAATGAGTGCACCAAAGGTGGAACTTGATATATCTGATGTCGCATTTGTACAAAAATCGCCACAGAAAGGTGAAGAAAAAACAAAGAAAGGCAAGGACAAACAAAAACAAGAAACAAAGACAAGTCCAGCATTCAAACTACCTAAAGCAGGCTTTAGTGACATTGCCACTGAGGATACTATACAAAAAATGAATGTAAATGTTGAAGATTGCACAGCTAAAATTGAGCAGCTTACAACTGAGGGTACAGAAGTGAAAGAAGATCCCTATGAGCGACTGTCAAAAGGCAGTCTTTCCAGAACAAAACTTCCCAAACGTGAAGACATTGAGATTCCAGGTATGGAGGACGAGTCTATGAGGACAAATGTCAAAGGAATTAAAGAGCCTAAAGCTGTTTTTCCAGTACGTTATGAAGAAATTCAAGCTGAAACTGTACAACTGTCAATTGACGTTGACAGTGTGAAAGAGGCAGTTTCAAAATTGCCTGGATTTAAGCTGCCTAAGGTTGACGATTCTGGAGTGCCTATTCCTGAAGAAATTACCATGATAGACGCAAATGCACAAAGGATATCAGTGAAAACACCTACTAAAGTTGTAGATACCAAAGCAAAACACGAGGCACACTTCACTAAGTTTGACATAACTGCCTCTCCAGAAATCTCCAAGACTACAGTCAAACTACCAAAGATCACACCTGCCGATTTAACCTCAGAGGAAATTTTAATTGAAACCAAGGTAGATTTAAAAAAACCTGAAAAGAAATACAAAACAAAGGCAAAACAAAGCGACAAAGAGATTAAGACTGAAGTTTATAAACGAGAACATATTATAATACATGGAAAAGAAAGTGCACAAGAAGAAGCCATCCTTCAGGCACAAGCACCTGAGAAGACACATGGCACAGAAGAATCAGACAAGAAATCAAAGAAGGCAAAGATAACGACTCCTAGCTTTGGGATTGCAAAACCAGACATAAAAATCCCTAACATTGGAATTGACTTGCCAAAACAAAATATCTCTGAGCAAAAAGGTGATAGCGTAAAAGGAGAAAGGTCTATATTCCTTCAAGAAGCAAAAACATCAAAAACGGAAACAAGAAAAGGCAAGGGGCAGATTGGAGGAGTCATATCTGATGTCAAAATACTTGAAATTGACGGCATTGAATACATTGATTCAGCAGATGGTTTACCAGCCAAAAAGGATGGTGGCATTAGATTGACAGACTTTGGTGTTAATCTTGATGCTACAAAGCCAAATGCTGACATCTCCTCTCCAGAGATCAGAGGTGAAGTAAAAGATGCAGAAGCTGGAGAGCACACAATGAAACTGCCCAAATTTGGTGCAGTTAGTCCAGATATCAGTGTACATGTTCCTGATGCAGATAAGGATATAAACATTGATGGGGCAGAGATAAAAACACTTGAAAGAGAGGGAAAGGGTAGCAAGTTTAAAATACCAAATCTCGGCATCTCCATGCCAAAGGTGAAAGGACCGAAAATTGATTTAAGTCTATCAAAGAAAGACGTAGATGTCACACTACCAGAGGCTAAAGCTGAGGGGAAACTCACAGAAGTTCCTGAGGTTGATGTTACTCTTAGAAACGTGGATGTTTCTATTCCAGAGCAAAAGATGGAAGTTGAAAAACCTGAACTGGAAATCAAACCTCTGCAGATTGAAGGTGAACTTGATGGACAAGGGTTTAAACTCAAAATGCCAAAATTTGGTCTCAAAATGCCAAAGATAAAAGGGCCTGAATTTGATTTAAACTTATCAAAGAAAGGTGGAGATGTCACACTACCAGATGTTAAAGCTGAGGGGAAACTCCCAGAAGTCCCTGAGACTGACGTTACTCTTGGGAACGTAGATGTTTCTATTCCAGACCAAAAGATGGAGGTCAAAAAACCTGAATGGGAAATCAAACCTCTACAGATTGAAGGTGAACTTGATGGACAAGGAAGCAAGTTCAAAATGCCAAAGTTGGGAATTGCAATGCCAAAAGTAAAAGGGCCTGAAATTGATTTCAGCTTATCTAAGAAAGACATGGATGTGACACTGCCAGAGGCCAAAGCGGAAGTCAAACTCCCTGATGTTGAACTACAAGAACCTTCTGCTAAAGTAGAAATTAAAGCTTCTGAAATTAAAGGTGTAAAAAAGGATGCAGAAGGATCACCATCAAAATTTAAAATGCCAACTTTCAAACTACCCAAATTTGGAGGTGCTCCTCCAAATGTCAACGTTGAAACATCTAATAAAACCAAAGCTATTGAAATTCCTGAAACACAGCTGAAACCACCTCAGGAAGGTGTTACAGTTGACATTAAAGCACCTGGCATTGATATTGAGGGTCCATCTCTAGATGTGAGAACAACAGCGGGTGAACTTGATGGAAAAGGAAGTAAGTTCAAAATGCCAAAATTTGGAATATCATTGCCAAAAGTAAAAGGTCCTGAAATTGATTTAAGGTTATCAAAGAAAGATGTAGATGTCATGCTGCCAGAGGCCAACGCAGAGGTCAAACTCCCAGAAGCTCCTAAAGTTGATGTCAGTCTTGGAAAAGCAGAGGTTTCTCTTCCAGAGGAAAAATTGGAAGTTAAAAAGCCAGAATTGGAAATGCAAAGTGAAGTTGAATTTGACGGGCAGGGAGGCAAGTTTAAAATGCCAAAGTTGGGAATGTCAATGCCAAAAGTAAAAGGACCTGAAATTCACTTTGGCTTATCAAAGAAAGATGTAGATGTCACACTACCAGAGGCCAATGCAGAGGTCAAACTCCCAGAAGCTCCTAAAGTTGATGTCAGTCTTGGAAAAGCAGATGTTTCTCTTCCAGAGGAAAAATTGGAAGTTAAAAAGCCAGAATTGGAAATGCAAAGTGAAGTTGAACTTGACGGGCAAAGAGGCAAGTTTAAAATGCCAAAGTTTGGAATCACAATGCCAAAAGTAAAAGGACCTGAAATTGATTTAAGTTTATCAAAGAAAGATGTAGATGTGACACTACCAGAGGCCAAAGCTGAAATCAAAGTCCCTGATATTGAACTGAAAAAACCTTCTGTTGAAGTGAAAATTAAAGCTCCCGAGATCAAAGTTGCGACAAAGGATACAGAAGGATCGCCATCAAAATTTAAGATGCCGACATTCAAACTACCAAAATTTGGACTTGGTACACCAACTGTCTCTGCAGAAGTACCTGACAAGGACAAAGATGTCAAAATCGATGGAGCTGACATTAATATCCCTGAAGAGGGGTCTGCCATTAACATTGCAGTACCCAGCATTGACATTGAGGGCCCATCAACAGTTATGAAAACTACAGGATCTGAACAGGATGGAAAAGGAAGCAAGTTTAAAATGCCCCATCTTAGTTTTTCTATGCCAAAGGTGAAAGGACCTAAAATTGACGCAAGCCTATCAAAGAAAGACATAGATGTTACATTACCAGAGGCTAAAGCTGATGTCAAACTTCCAGAGGTCAATCTTGGAAAAGTAGATGTTTCAATTCCAGAGGTTAAGATGGAAGCTCCAGAGCCTAAAGCTGAAGTCAAACTTCCAGAAGCCCCTAAAATTGCTGTGGAGATGAAACAACCAGAGTGTAAAGTAGAAATGGATGGACATGATGGGAAGTTTAAAATACCAAAGTTTGGAATCAAAATGCCGACCGTAAAAGGGCCTGAATTTGATTTAAGCTTATCACAGAAAGATGCACATGCCAAACCTCCAGAGGTCGATCTTGGAAAAATAGATGTTTCAATTCCAGAGACTAAGATGGAGGTTAAAAAACCTGAACTGGAAATGCAGTTCATGCAGACTGAAGGTGAATTTGATGGACAGGGAGAGCATTTCAAAATGCCAAAGTTTGGAATCAAAATGCCAAAAGTAAAAGGGCCACAAGTTGACATGAACTTATCAAAGAAAGACATAGATGTGACATTACCACAGACAAAAGTTGAGGTCAAACTTCCAGATGCCCCTAAAATTGATGTCGGACTTGGAAAAACAGAAGTTTTGATTCCAGGGGCAAAGGCCAAAGTTGAAAAACCTGAGCTGGAAATGAAACCTTTGCTGACTGAATTTGAAGGACAAGGAAGCAAGTTCAAAAAGCCAAAGTTTGGAATGTCAATGCCAAAGGTAAAAGGACCTGAATTTCATCTAGGCTTCTCAAAGACAAATGTGGATGTTACACTACCAGAAGCCAAAGCAGATGTCAACCTCCCTGATGTTGAACTAAAAGAACCTTCTGCTAAAGTAGAAATTAAAGCTCCTAACATTGAAGTTGTAGCTAAAGATACAGAAGGATCACCTTTCTCTATGCCTAAAGTCAAAGGGCCTGATATAGATTTAAGCTTGTCAAAGAAAGACGTAGATGTCAAATTACCAGAGACTAAGGCTGAGATTAAACTCCCAGAAGCTCCTAAAATGGACATTAAACTTGGAAAAGTAGGTGTTTCAATTCCAGAAGCAAAGATAGAGGTTAAAAAAACAGAATTGGAAATGCAAAGTGAAGCTGAACTTGACGGGCAAGGAGGCAAATTTAAAATGCCAAAGTTTGGAATGTCGATGCCAAAAGTAAAAGGACCTGAAATTGATTTCAGCCTATCAAAGAAAGATGTAGACATCACACTACCAGAAGCCAAAGCAGAAGTCAATCTCCCTGATGTTGAACTAAAAGAACCTTCTGCTAAAGTGGAAATTAAAGCTCCTGAGATTGAAGCTCAATTAAGCAGTGTGAAAGGATCACCATCAAAATTTAAAATGCCAACATTCAAATTTCCCAAATTTGGAGTTGCAACTCCAAATGTCAATGTTGAAGTACCTGATGTAGACAAAGAAATCAAAAGTGATGCAGCTGACATGCACATATCTGTGCCACACACAGATGTTGATGTACCAAAAGTTGAAGCAGAGGTCCATCTGCCAGAGGTTAAAGTCAAAGAGCCTTCAGGTGTTGAGGTAGATGCAAAAATGAAAAAGCCAAGGTTTACACTGCCCAGATTTTCTTTTTCAAAACCAAGTGTTAAGGCCGCAGAAGTTGATGTCAGTCTTCCGGACGTGAATGTTGCAATTCCAGAGGGAAAGGTTGAAGTGAAAGGAGGGGAAGTGGATATGAAACCACCAGAGTATGAAGCAGAAGTTGACGGGCAAGGGAGCAAGTTTAAAATGCCAAAGTTTGGAATCACAATGCCAAAGGTAACAGGGCCTGAAATTGATTTAAGTTTATCTAAGAAAGATGTAGATGTGACACTACCAGAAGCCAAAGCTGAAGTTAAAGTCCCTGACGTTGAACTGAATAAACCTTCTGCTGAAGTGGAAATTAAAGCTCCTGAGATCAAGGTTGTGACAAAGGATACAGAAGGATCACCATCAAAATTTAAGATGCCGACATTCAAACTACCAAAATTTGGAGTTGGTATGCCAAGTGCCACCGCAGAAGTGCCCAATATGTACAAAGACGGCAAAATCGATGGAGTTGACATTAAAATTCCTGAAGAGGTTCTCACAGTTGACATTGCAGCACCCACCATTGACATAGAAGGAGCATCAATAGATATGAAGACTACAGGAACTGAACATGAAGGAAAAGGAAGCAAGTTTAAAATGCCAAAGTTTGGAATCACAATGCCAAAGGTAACAGGGCCTGAAATTGACTTAAGTTTGTCAAAGAAAGATGTAGATGTGACACTACCAGAAGCCAAAACTGAGGTCGAACTCCCAGGCACTCCTAAAATTGCTGTGGATATGAAACCACCAGAGTGTGAAGCAGAAATTGATGGGCAAGGAAACAAGTTTAAAATGCCAAAGTTTGGAATCACAATGCCAAAAGTACAAGGGCCTGAAATTGATTTAAACTTCTCAAAGAAAGATGTAGATCTGACACTACCAGAAGCCAAAGCTGAAGTCAGACTCCCTGATGTTGAACTAAAAGAACCTTCTGCTAAAGTGGAAATGAAAGCTCCAGCGATTGAAGCTCAGTTAGGTCATGGGGAAGGATCGGCATCAAAATTTAAACTGCCAACATTCAAATTACCCAAATTTGGAGCTGCCACTCCTAATGTCAGTGCAGAGGTACCTGATATGGACATAAAAGTTGAAGGAGCTGGGTTGAAAATACCAAAAGACGGAGCAACAGTTGATATTGCAGCACAGAATATTGATATTCAGGGTCCATCTCTTGATGTGAAAATGACAGGAACTGAAGGCAAGGGAACAGAAAGCAAGTTTAAAGTGCCAAAGTTTGGAATATCATTGCCAAAAGTACAAGGGCCTGAAATTGATGTCAGCTTATCGAAGAAAGATGTAGATGTCAAATTACCAGAGGCTAAGGCTGAGGTTAAACTCCCAGAAGCTCCTAAAGTTGATGTCAGTCTTGGAAAAGCAGATATTTCTTTTCCAGAGGAAAAATTGGAAGTTAAAAAGCCAGAATTGGAAATGCAAAGTGAAGTTGAACTTGACGGGCAAAGAGGCAAGTTTAAAATGCCAAAGTTTGGAATCACAATGCCAAAAGTAAAAGGACCTGAAATTGATTTAAGTTTATCAAAGAAAGATGTAGATGTGACACTACCAGAGGCCAAAGTTGAAGTCAAAGTCCCTGACATGGAACTGAAAAAACCTTCTGCTGAAGTGAAAATTAAAGCTCCCGAGATCAAAGTTGCGACAAAGGATACAGAAGGATCGCCATCAAAATTTAAGATGCCGACATTCAAATTACCAAAATTTGGAGTTGATATGCCAAGTGCCACCGCAGAAGTGCCAGATACGTACAAAGACGGCAAAATTGATGGAGCTGACATCAAAATTCCTGAAGAGGTTCTCACAGTTGACATTGCAGCACCCAGCATTGACATGGAAGGCCCATCAATAGATATGAAGACTACAGGAACTGAACATGAAGGAAAAGGAAGCAAGTTTAAAATGCCAAAGTTTGGAATCACAATGCCAAAGGTAACAGGGCCTGAGATTGATTTAAGTTTATCTAAGAAAGATGTAGATGTGACACTACCAGAAGCCAAAGCTGAAGTCAAAGTCCCTGACGTTGAACTGAAAAAACCTTCTGCTGAAGTGGAAATTAAAGCTCCTGAGATCAAGGTTGCGACAAAGGATAAAAAAGGATCACCATCAAAATTTAAGATGCCGACATTCAAATTGCCAAAATTTGGAGTTGGTATGCCAAGTGCCACCGCAGAAGTGCCAGATATGTACAAAGATGGCAAAATCGATGGAGCTGACATCAAAATTCCTGAAGAGATTCTCACAGTTGACATTGCAGCACCCAGCATTGACACAGAAGGAGCATCAATAGATATTAAGACTACAGGAACTGAACATGAAGGAAAAGGAAGTCAGTTTAAAATGCCAAAGTTTGGAATCACAATGCCAAAGGTAACGGGGCCTGAAATTGATTTAAGTTTATCTAAGAAAGATGTAGATGTGACACTACCAGCAGCCAAAGCTGAAGTCAAAGTCCCTGATGTTGAACTGAAAAAACCTTCTGCTGAAGTGGAAATTAAAGCTCCTGAGATCAAGGTTGCAACAAAGGATACAGAAGGATCACCATCAAAATTTAAGATGCCGACATTCAAATTGCCAAAATTTGGAGTTGGTATGCCAAGTGCCACCGCAGAAGTGCCAGATATGTACAAAGACGGCAAAATCGATGGAGCTGACATCAAAATTCCTGAAGAGATTCTCACAGTTGACATTGCAGCACCCAGCATTGACATGGAAGGCCCATCAATAGACATGAAGACTACAGGAACTGAACATGAAGGAAAAGGAAGCAAGTTTAAAATGCCAAAGTTTGGAATCACAATGCCAAAGGTACAAGGACCTGAAATTGATTTAAGTTTATCTAAGAAAGATGTAGATGTGACACTACCAGAAGCCAAAGCTGAAGTCAAAGTCCCTGATGTTGAACTGAAAAAACCTGCTGCTGAAGTGGAAATTAAAGCTCCTGAGATCAAGGTTGCGACAAAGGATACAGAAGGATCACCATCAAAATTTAAGATGCCGACATTCAAATTACCAAAATTTGGAGTTGGTATGCCAAGTGCCACCGCAGAAGTGCCAGATACGTACAAGGACGACAAAATTGATGGAGTTGACATTCAGATTCCTGAAGAGGTTCTCACAGTTGACATTGCAGCACCCAGCATTGACATGGAAGGCCCATCAATAGATATGGAAACTACAGGAACCAAACATGAAGGAAAAGGAAGCAAGTTTAAAATGCCAAAGTTTGGAATGTCAATGCCAAAGGTAACAGGGCCTGAGATTGATTTAAGTTTATCTAAGAAAGATGTAGATGTGACACTACCAGAAGCCAAAGCTGAAGTCAAACTTCCTGACACCGAACTGAAAAAACCTGCTGCTGAAGTGGAAATTAAAGGTCCTGGAATTGATGTTCAGACAATTAATGTTGAAGGATCACCATCAAAATTTAAAATGCCAACATTCAAATTACCCAGATTTGGAGCTGCTACTCCACAGGTCAATGTGGGAGTACCTGATGTGGACAAAGACATTAAGATTGATGGAGCAAAGCTGGAAGTACAGAAAGAGGGAGCTACAATGGATGTCACAGTACCCAGCATTGACACTGAAGGACTATCTATAGATGTCAAAGCCAAAGGAAGTGAACTTGAAAGATCAGGAAGCAAATTTAAAATGCCAATGTTTGGCATCTCAATGCCCAAAGTTAAAGGACCTGAAATCGATTTGAGCTTATCAAAGAAAGATGTAGATGTCACACTCCCAGAAGCCAAAGCTGAGGTTCAACTTCCAGATGTTAAAATAAAACAGCCATCTGCCAAAGTGGAAATTAAAGCTCCAGAGATTGAAGCTCAAGCACGTAATGTTGAAGGATCACCATCAAAACTTAAAATGCCAACATTCACATTACCCAAATTTGGAGTTGCTACTCCAAAGATCAGTGTAGAAGTACCTGATGTGGACAAAGACGTTAAAATTGATGGAGCAAAGCTGGAAGTACAGAAAGAGGGAGTTACAGTGGATGTCACAGCACCCAGCATTGACACTGAAGGCCTATCTGTAGATGTCAAAGCTAAAGGAAGTGAACTTGAAGGATCAGGAAGCAAATTTAAAATGCCAAAGTTTGGCATCTCAATGCCCACAGTTAAAGGACCTGAAATTGATTTGAGCTTATCAAAGAAAGATGTAGATGTCACACTCCCAGAAGCCAAAGCTGAGGTTCAACTTCCGGATGTTAAAATAAAACAGCCGTCTGCCAAAGTGGAGATTAAAGCTCCAGAGATTGAAGCTCAAGCCGGTAATGTCGAAGGATCACCGTCAAAACTTAAAATGCCAACATTCACATTACCCAAATTTGGAGTTGCTACTCCAAAGGTCAGTGTGGAAGTACCTGATGTGGACAAAGACATTAAAATTGATGGAGCAAACCTGGAAGTACCGAAAGAGGAAGCTACAGTGGATGTCAAAGCACCCAGCATTGACACTCAAGGCCTATCTGTAGATGTCAAAGCTAAAGAAAGTGAACTTGAAGGATCAGGAAGCAAATTTAAAATGCCAAAGTTTGGCTTCTCAATGCCCAAAGTTAAAGGACATGAAATTGATATGAGCTTATCAGAGAAAGATGTAGATGTCACATTACCAGAAGTTAAAGCTGAGGTCAAACTGCCCAGTGTTGAAGTCAAAGAACCTGAAGGTGCCATTTCAGTACCAGATGCACCTAAAGTTGAGGTTGAAACCAAGTCGAAACGACCAAACTGGACATTTCCTAAATTTTCATTTTCAAGGACAGGTGGTAAAGCCCCTGAAGCTGATGTCAACCTTGAAACACCCAAAGTTGATGTTACATCACCAGAGGCCAAAGCAGAAGTCTGTCTACCACATGTTGAAGTCCAAGGGCCTTCAGGGGCTATTTCAATGGAAGAGCCACCAGCTGCAGAACTTGATGCAAACTTGAAAAAAACTAAATTTTCACTACCCAGATTTTCTTTCGCAAAGTCAAGTGTTAAAGAACCTGAAGTCAGTGCTGAACTTCCACATGTTGATGTTTCTCTTCCAGGGGGAGAAGTTATAGTCAAACAACCTGAAATGGAAATTAAAGTTCCAGAGCTTGAAGCTGAACACGATGAACAAGGAAGCAAGTTTAAATTGCCAAAGTTCGGCATCACACTACCAAAAACAAAAGGACCTGAAGAAGATTTAAATGCATCACAGAAAGATGTAGACATCACACTGCCAGAAGTTAAAGCAGAAGTCAAACTTCCTGAAATTGAAGTCAAAGAATCTTCCGCTAGTGTGGAAATTAAAGCTTCTGAGATTGGAGCTAAGTCAAAAGATGTTGGAGGATCACCATCAAAGTTTAAAATGCCAACAGTGAAAATGCCGAAATTCGGAGGTGCTACCTATGATGTCACCGTAGAAGTGCCTGATGCAGACAAAGTAGCTGAAACTGATGGAGCTAAACTTAAGGAGGATGTTACTGTCAACATTAAAGGTCTAAGTGTCGATATTAAAATGGATGTGTCCAAAGCAGCAGTAACAGATTCTGAAACACCAAAGACTGAGACTGACAGTGCGGGTCTTGGCTCTCCAAGTAAATTTAAACTACCGTCATTTAAAATGCCAAAGCTGAGTTTCTCAAGAACCAAACCAGAAGATGAATATGTCCCTGTTGAAACTGATTGCAAAGAAGATCAGCTGGAAGTGGAAGTTGAGCCGAAAGGAGAGAGTAAATCACCAAAACTGACTCTGACATCATTTGGTGAGATCCTCAAGAATATTGATGTTGAATTTGATGTTCCACAAACAGATAATGTGGAAAAAAATCTTGAAACCTCAAAGGAAGTTCACAAAACAGAGGAACCCAGTGGAAAGCAGTTAGAGGCAAAGGAAAAGGAAACAAACACCAAGCAAGATGCTACCAAAAGTCCTGAGAGGACAGGTTGGTTTAAATTCCCCAAGTTTGGACTGTCCTCGCCATCAGAACCTGCAAAGATTCCTGAAAAAGACAAGGACGAAAAGAGTCCAGCAGGGGAAACAGTGGATGAGGAAATAAGCCCCACCTGTTCTGTCCAGTCATCAGACGCCTTTGCTGATATTAGCTCTGCAATGACAAGTGAGCATATTGGCCTGTCCTTATCTTCTCCAACCAAGGTGACTGTCAAATACTCTGATCCTAGCGTTGCTACAGGGCATGGAGAGATGCACAGTAACATCATTACTTCCACCACAAGGACTGAGCTGATCTCGGTTGAGCCCAACTTGCCTGAGAAAATCACCATTCTGTCATCTGGAGTTTCATCTTCATCGGAAGACACGCTCAGACTGGAATCTGGAAAAATACACGTCATTACATCAAATATACAAGCAACCCCAGAAGCACAGCACGCCAGGCTGCTAACTGCTGTCCAAGTCCAATCAGCTGGAGGCCTTCCCCTACAATCGGAGGCTAACGAAGCCGCATCGTGGACTGTCGAAGACTCACAAAGCAGCAAGAGAACGGTCTTTGAGAGGCATTTAGTTAGGGAAACATCAAGTGAAAGAAGTGAAAGCAAAGAAACAATTGTTATAACTAAACAAATTACACGTATGTTGGACTCTTCTGAGCCCATCTCAGGTGACACAGCCTCATCCATCCAACGACTGAGAGACTCTGTGCACTCTGAGAAAATGAGGTTCTTTGATGGAGCTGAAAAGTGAAATAACTTGATGTAAATTACGAATAAAGATAGGAATCCCTCATTGTCGAGCCTCAGAGGCCGGTGGGTTCTGAATTTCACTGCCCATAAGTCATGTGACAGAAGGGTGAGATAGAAAACAACTGGCAACTGGAAATTTTTAACTTACCAACCACAGGTATTAAGGCATTAACTTCAATCTCTGGTTGCATGTTGTTGACCCTGTAAAGAGATGGATTAATGTTGTTAATAAACTGTGTAACTGAGTGCCCTTAATGCAAATTATGACAGGGCTTCGCCAAATATCTTATTATGGTACAGAACTAAAGTAAGCCATGTCTTTTGCTGATCAAAACTTATAATATCTTTGTCGTTTCATAGTTTTTAATGTACAACACTGATCCAACTTACTTGTGCTCTTATTTGTCGGATGATAATCACCAGTGCATTTGATTTAAAAATGGTTGATCTGAAAAAGACGCAAACCGATCAATGTTACTGACATTCCAAACTATGTTTACAATAATTTCACTGTAAAGCTGACAGTAGAGAACGCCTACAATACAATAGTGCAGTATATGACAGAGAAATGAATGTACATGTATCACCAAGATATTGTTGTTGCTGTAGCTGAAATGTAAAGAAACAATAGAAATGCAAAGCTGAAATGAAACGCTTACGACCGAACACAGCAAGTGTACTGCTGCAAGTATATTTTTATTAATATTTTGCTTAGAGCCTAATTTGCTACAGTAAAAATATATCAACCGTATGTTCTCTTTCAATATCACTGTACAAAGTGGGAATATTAAACTGGCTGTGTAAATAGCTTTTAATGATCTCTGGAGTTTTATTTCATTACGGCTCCTCTTTGAATTCTGATAGGCTTTAACTGAACGTGTTTGTAAAGTTATACACAATAAATAAATAAATATTATTATATGCAAACCTGTGGCTGAAGCTGATGAGTTATTTTCTGCAATCCAGGTCAGTGGGTTTCAAACCTGTTTGGCTAGTGGCCCAAATTAATGTTTTTCCTGTTTATTCTGTACACTGAAATAGGTCAAATTTTGTGACATTTTAGTTCACCAAATTTAAAATTAACACATTTTTAGTGCTATCAAATGTGGTCAAAGTGGGCTGAATGAGTATTGGAAAACTCCTTCCCAAATATAAAATGCTGAAAGGCTTAATATTATACTGTTTTACCACAAAAAAAAGCAAAAATTAGAAGATTTTTCACATGAAATTATTAAAAATACATTACTTAACTAAAGGTTATCATCTCATGACTGCACAACATTGCCATAGGAAGCATTAATACACATGTATTTGCACACTAGAGGGAGACACAGCTCACGAGTGTATTTTACTGTCTCTGTGGGATAAAATAAACCGTTAGAAAGGCAAATTATCTGTATAACACACAGTGAAACCTCTCTGTGCTAACTTAGTGACAAAAAAGATGCACCTTTCCCTATTACAGTCTTTGATATTTAGCATTATAGATCCCTTCACTAACTTTACTTAATTGTTATAAGATAAAATATGCCTATAAAAGGAGACGACATCTTCGTGTGTCTCTAAGTTTAAGTTTTAGAGTTAATATAAGGTGTAAAATGTGGGAAGTTACCTGATACATGCAGCTAACTTCTAACAACATCTTTAACATCATCAACGGCTGCTGGCTCGCCTCTGATTAGATGATGCCTTCAAGCGCTCCTCGTAAATTCCAGTTTCAAGGGTAATTGATTCAAGAGCCGTACTTGGTGGGGAAATTAAAGTCTTCTGATGGCTCGTGTTCACTGGTAGAGGAAGTATTGAGATACTTTACTTAAGTAAATTTACTTATACTACGCTGTAAATATACGCTGTTATTGTAAGTAGTAGTTGTAGTAGTGTAAGTATAATCAGGAAAATGTACTTAAAGTATTCAAAGTAAAAGTACTCTCTGCAGTAAAATGTCCCCTGTGCCTGTTGTACTATTCTATATTCTCTCATCAGATTATTATTCCTCATCATTAATGTAAAAGCAGGATTTTACTGTTGGAGTTGGTTGAGGTGGAGCTCATTTTGAACTATTTTGTNTCGGACTGCAACTAATGATTATTTTCATTCTGGATCAATCTGCTGATTATTTTCTCCATTAATCGATAAAGTTAAAAGGAGATGGAACCATGAAATATTTTCACATGAAAAATGACTTAAACAATTATCAAAACAGTTGCCAGTTATTTGATTAATCGTTTCAGCTCTACTTATATAAACAGTTGGGTAATTTAATTCATAACAAAACATCATATTTTAGAAGCTCTTCATTTGTTTTGTGTGCAAAAATCTTCATTTGTAAAGTAATTAAAGCTGTCAGATGAATGTAGTGAAGTAAAAAGTACAATATTTCCCTCTGAGATGTGGTGGAGTAGAAGCAGAAAGTGGCACGAAAAGAAAAGACTCAAGTAAAGTACTTCAAATTTGTACAACAGTACTGCACTTGAGTAAATGTAGTTACATTCCACCACTGCTCGTGTTTCATCAAGGAACGAGACACTGTCATGATACTTTCATGACATTTGAAAAAATAAAAAATAATAAGAAGAATGGGCCTTTTTAGCCGTCAGCTCTACATCCCAGCATTTCATCTCTTTGTGAAGTTTAAACTGTTGGTGGCGAGGTTGTTAGCAAAATATCAAAATAATAATAATAATAATAACTTACAACTCAAGAAGTTAAGAGTATGGACGCCTGAGAATTACACACGTGATTGTTGAACATCTCGTTCTAATGAGCGTTAATCTGCTGCTATATCAGCCTCCACTCTTCTGGTTTCAGTCTTTCCACCTGATGTTGAACCTGCTGCAGGGATCTGATCCCATTCAGACACCAGAACATAAGTGAGGTCCAACACTGATGTTGGGTGATAAGGCCTGTTGGTGTTCAAGTTTATCTCAAAGGTGTTGGACGGGGTTGAGGTCAGGGCTCTGTGCAGGCCACACCAAACCAGTTCTTTATGGACCTGGCTTTGTGCACAGAGGAGCTGTGATGGTCAAACAGGAAACAGCTGTTTTCAAACACACACTGTATAAACCCAGTTTGTGCCTCATATGAACTGCATTACATTACAGTTACAGAGCTAAGCCTCAGTTTTTAAAAACAATAAACACCGGAGATCTTCAGACAACACACAGAATGTTTTCTAACAAAAATGATTGCTGGATGAAACCAGGGTGGGTTTCGTACCAGACAAAGAACCGGAAATGAAATATGTCTGTCTATGTTAAAATGTTTTGTTATCAGTTATATTTGTCTATATTCATGTTGCATTGTATTACTTTATATTTTATAGTCTTGAGGATTCTGGATATTCTGAGAGGCACAAACCATTGTCTAAAGTGTCATTGTATGCTGTAGCATTAAAATACTTCTTATCCAAATCCACCAAAAGTACACAAAAGTATATGTGCAGGGGTGTCCACATACTTTAATCTAACTACAACACCTCCTACACGCTCTCCCCTCTCGTAACCCCAACGTTTCCGACAGTCCTTGAATGCAGCACCGGTCCACGATCCACTGCGCAGTCTCTGAACACTTTACTGCGAGCGGCAACTTCACCGGGAGCCTCGCGCGCCCCGCCGCCTGTCGCCCACAACAGCCCGCATCATCATCATCATCATCATCACCACCATCATCATCCTCCTCATCCTCAGCAGCAGCAGCAGCAGCATCAGTGTGATGAAGCAGCGGAGGACGGAGACCTTCCTGCTCTGAGACACTGGATCAGCCCGCAGACAGGTACGGAGCTTTAATCCGCCTTTTCATCACTCTGGAAACAATCAGACAAAACGTTTCTTTATTTCAAACACTGAACTCGAATCTGATTTTATTATTTTATATAAAAGTAACTGAAAGACTGATCAGTTTAATGATTTAAACTGCACCTTAGAGGTTTTGGAAAAAATCATAAAACCTGCTTTACCTTGTGGTTTTTCTGCCCCGGTGATGCTCAGTGTGTGGGATGGTGGGCAGAAAGCACTGATCAGCCTGTGTAGTGTGTATAAGTGTAGGTGTAGCACAAGCTGGGTTTTATACACCGGTATTTAAATCTATTAATAGTATACCTGCAGTAAACTGGCTACCTGTTGTGTGCCATACAGGTGAACCTGCGCTCCAAGCCTGCACAGGGTAGACATTTATTAATTATAGCCTATATATGTTATTGTATAAAATGCATAAAACTTAAGTTTCTGTGCCATTAAAATATCAACTAAGTGCATTTGAGTCAAAAATAGAACAGGAAATGTGAATTAGGGCAACAAACACGAATTAAACTGCATCAAAAACAGAGCAGTGGAACATTTCAGGAGGCTGTTTGGTAAGTAAAGAAGAATATCTCTATATTTGGCCATGGATTGGATTTTTCTTCATGTCCTTGGGCTGTAAAAACTTACTGGATTTATCTGAGGAACCTGCATTTGAGGAGGTGGTGTTGCTGCTGGCTCTGGTTTAGTAGAGAAACTGAAAAAATGTTTGCAGTGCAGCTGGGGCGATAAGAGGAGGGAGAGAGAGGAGAGCGGTCAATCCAGCAACACCACATAAATATCTGCAAAAATGCAATAGTGGAGTGAAACTGATGATGTTGAAGAGTCCTGGAGGACCGCTGCCCCTTTAACTGGACAGTCTCCACCATGATGAGTCTCATGATGGGCAGAAGAGAGGAGGAATTGTAATCCGTGAGGTCACAGCAGATGCACATCTTCCATCCGAAAAGCAAACAGTAAAGATGGAAGATGAGACTGTGGCTGCAAGCCGAATTGTCTTCTGCAGATTTGGGCGTGCTTCAAGTGGAAATCAGATTTTTTTTTTTTTACAGGTGATCTGGCTTCAAACTCAACATCAGCAGAGTGATACTGCAGCATACCAAGGTGCTCCTGTGGGTTCTGGCTGGTACAGTTGATTTTAGGGCTGCGACTAACAATTATTTTTATTATCAGTTAATCTGCTGATTATTTATTAGTCTATAAAATCAGAGAACATTTCCTGAAACCAAACATGATGTCTTCAAATGTTTTGTTCAATTAAACCAACAGTCCAAACCCCCAAAATATTCAGATTATTGGCACCAGCTCATTTTGACTTAAACAATGAATCTATGATCAAACTAGTTGCTGATTAATTTACTGCCGTTTGACTAATCTATTAATTGACTTATCAGCTCTAATTGATTTAAGCTTTTTAGCTTTTACTAAATTATTATGGTGCTGTTGTAGTTTAAGCTTTTGAAAAGATAAAGACAACAGATATTAATAAAAATAATGATAATAATAATAATAATGAGTCAATCAGCGTAGACATAACTGATGACAGTTTTGATATGTGATTAGTTTTTAGAAATAATTCATCATATCATTAGAAATTTAATACATTTCAGTTCTTGTTAATAACAAAAAATCAGCCATTTTAAGACATTAAGACATTTATGCTACTTTCTACTTCTACTCCACTACATCTCAGAGGGAAATATTGTACTTTTTACAGCTGAAAGTGATTAGTCGATTAATCAGTAGTAGTTTATAGTAGCTTCACCTCCACCAGCTACAACGTGAAAACGCTGCTTACACAGCACTGCATCAGTAATAATAATAAACCAATAATAAGATATATAATAATATAACACTCTGATGGGCATTCTGCTGCATAATGAGTACTTTTACTTTCGATACTTTAATAATGCTTGCATACTTTTACTTAAGTATGATTTTGAATACAGGACTTGTACTTGTAGCAGAGTATTTTTACGTAGTGGTATTTCTACTCTAAAATACCACAATGTATTTCTGAATACTTCTGAATACTTGTAATTGGTATCTGCCATTAGTTTTGATATTTGCTATAAAGCAATACATTAAACAACACTGAAAACAGTTGTTAGTCGTAGCTCCAATGGATACTTAAAGGTTCCCTGTGGAGGTTTTGACCACTAGTAGTGCTGTGGAGCTGTTTTCACAAGGTGGTCCCATTTTGTTTGTGGTCGCTGCTGTTGGATTCACACTGTTTGTAGTGTGCAAAGAAGTGAAGCAATGCACCAACAAAGGCAATAAAGAAGGAGACTGCTAGCAAGCTAACATGGATGTAAATAATGCACGATTTAAAATATTTAAAAAAATTGGCTTTGCAAATGTTTTGTGAGCTCAAGGAAACACACACAATTAGTGTTTGGTGAGAAACAACGAATGTAAACATGTTTGTTTACATGAAACCTCCACAGGGCGCCTTTAATATTTGTAGTTTAGGATCAGTTTCAGGAGTCATATTCACTGCCTTAATCGAGCAACTTCCAATAAGTCAAGGAACATGAAATCTTTACTTAAGTTGCATAAAAATTTTGTTTTTCACGGCCAAGAATTTGACCCTGTGCTCATAGTTTAAAATGTAAGATGCCACCAGTGGAAGCACTTGCTGCTTCATCTTCAACCACCTAAAAATTCATTTCTCTGTTGAGGCAGAAGTGAAGCGGCTTCCTGCAGAGTAAACAGGCAGAGATTAACACATGAGTAACCTTGTTCAGACCTAATGGCTCAAATTATTATTCAGCTGGAGAAAAAAACCCCAAAGCATGACAGAAGCGTCACGCCTGGCATCAACATTTAAATTCTTGTGTCTGTTACGCTTCACATCACCGCAGAGTGAATGCACTCTTCAGAAACAAGATCAGACTGGAATCATGTTCAGAGCTCCACAGGCCTCCAGTTTCTACCTTCAGAGCAGCGTTTTTTATAAAAACCCGGACATGTGACCGGCTGGAGTGACCGCACAGATTCTCTCCAGGGGAACAATACGAGCCTCTGATGAGGAATAAAGGCTGTATTGTCTCAGCGCTGTGACGATGAAGAGCAGAAGCGATTCCAGGTTTCGCAGAGAAGTCTCACAACAACACGGCCCCGTCCTGACGGTGGTAATTGCTGCGTAACGGCACACATGAATACCCCCAAATCAGCTCTCGGCCTCGTGCGCTCAGGCAAAGTGCACTACTCAGACAATCAGAGGCATACAATCTCAATCGCCTGTCCCCATGGCAACAGCAACTGCCGGTGTGATTGTATGGAAAGTGGTGTTTCTGATAACTTGTCACATGTAAAGTCTGGCTTTCACTAGTGAGCAGAAGACTGGAACAGTTGGCTGGTTTTTAAAGAGACAATAATTATAGGTTCTTATTAATGTTAACACCAGTCCAACATTATTCTGCTTTCAGTGTTATTTTAAGGAAGTGATGACGCACGACCAGGTGTCCTGATATAAGAAAACAATGGATGAGTTGAAGGTGAAGGATGCTGCGATGTTGGCATCCTCTGCTGAGACACTGGTTATAACATCAGTTAAACCATATTTTTATAATAACAATATATCAAAAACAATCTGGTCTCTGGTAGTGATGAACCTACAGAGAATTATCACCTGAATCTGCAGCTCCTCTCGGCTTTATGGAGCTTTATAGAGAGTTTCAGCTCATTGTTTAGCTGTCCGTCCCACAACTTTACTGTTTTGGTTTTTGGTTTGAGAAAAAGCTGTAAAAACCCACCGTACACTGCCTGCTCAGCAGCAAACAGCAGGCAGACACAGTTAGAGACTAGCTGGTGAACAGAGTGGAGCATTTATCAGCTAAAGAAACAGATATTTCCATCAGGAGGTGGTGGAGACCAAAAACAGAGCTGAAAGAGAGAATATTGGTCTTATATTCATTAGATGACACAAACATGACTGCAAATGAATGATCATGTTGCTCTGTAACTGCTGTATTTGTAAATAAGCAACTGTTTCTTAACAGTCTCATCACCATATCAACTTTAAAGGTGATAATATGTCAGTGTTGCATTCACAACCTGTTTCTGCTGCCCCCAAGTGGCCAAAAAGTTATTGCACATTCTAAATTGGTGTTGACAGCAGTGGAGAAGCAGTTGGAGGGGGTGGATATCAAACTTCAATACTTTTATAGTTACGAACAAAATGTGTTTGTAGCATCAAGTTGATTCTTCTTTAGTCTTCGTTGTTTATTCTTTGATCAGATATTTCCTGACCTAAACTAATTTAGTGTTTTATTATGCGTCCGCACTGGTGATAGTCGTGGCCGGAGGCATTATGTTTTCGGTTGTCCGTCCGTCTGTACCCTTCTCGTAAACGCGATATCTCAGGAATACCTTGAGGAAATTTCTTCAAATTTGGCACAAACGTCCACTTGGACTCAAGAATGAACTGGTTAGATTTTGGGTGTCAAAGGTCACTGTGACCTCACAAAACACGTTTTTGGGCATAACTCAAGAATTCATATGCTAATTATTACAAAATTTCACACAAATGTCTAATAGGATAACATGATGAAGTGATGACATTTTTTACCCAAAAGGTCAAAGGTCAACTTCACAGTGATATAATAATGTCCTGGAAAAACACTTTTTTGGCCATTATTTATT
>NTHP01000733.1:117974-131154 GCA_003416845.1 Oplegnathus fasciatus
GGGGCCTCCTGTTCCTCTGGTGGTCCACCACAAGCTCATTGGTTTTGCTGATATTGAGCTTCAGGTGATTGTCATTGCACCATGTGACGAAGCTCTCTGTCAGTCCTCTGTACTCCTCTGTAAAAATAGTCTCTAAGTGAAGAATCATACATGTCAATATAGTGATAACTTCCAAAAAATACACTGAATACTCCTTAGTAACTTCATTCAAAATCTTCGCTACATATATTATATGAGTCTGGACAGACATGGATGTAAACTGCAACTTGACTGGTTGGCGGAGGCATAAAGTCTATCTTAACACAACACTCACATGTCCATATATACATTGGAAGAGTTTCTGGTTGCTGTAATCATTCCTCCTCTCCATACTGGCCATGAAGTGATACCTTCGTAGAGCGACCACGCTGTAAGAAATGAGGGACACTATCTGCAGCTCTTGTTCTGTATCAAGTTCAGCTGAAGCTAATATGAGGCGTCAGTAGTCTGAGTTAGCCAAATCCAGTAGCTATCCTCCAAAGTTAAAGTCTCTTTAATAAAGAATTTCATCTTTGTGATTCCGACGAACAGAGTTTCAGCATTGGAAAAAATATCACTTTGACACCGAAACTCAGGTATCATCTTGGCAGAGGTTTGGGGTATTTTAAAATGATACCCAGTCCTAAATGCAGTGTTAGACAGTAGTGGTTGGTTGAACACATTTTAAGGCCCAGACACATCAAGCTGACAGTCGGCTGTTGGGTTTCGTTGGTTTCGTTGTTGAACCACCAGTTTTTGCGGCTTGTTTGGCACCTTTGGCACTAATTAGCCATTATTATCGGCCAAACAGCCAACTAGAGCCAACTGTGATTAGAACAAAAAGAGTCCCAGAGTGAGGGGTGGTACTTACTTACAGTAAAGGTGCTCTGTGGAGCTTTTGACCAGTAGTTGCGCTAAAGAGCACTTTCTACGGGTGACGGCAACTGGCCAAGAAATGCAGCAACGTGCCAGCAAAGACAGTAAAGAAGAAGATTGCAAGCTTGTAAACATGGATGCTAACAATGCTGGATTTAAAATACTTAACAAATCGGCTTTCCAAATGTTTTATGAGGAAGGAAATGCACTCAACAGGTTTGTAAGACCTGAATGATGCACACATTGAGTTTTGATAAGAAACACTGAATGTAAACAGAAACTCTTGTTTGTTTACAGGAAAAAATGCCAAAATGATACCCGAGTAACTGCACTTATACCAAAACAATACTTGTTTTTATTTAATCAGGTTTTAATGTGTGATGTATGATGTTTCAATGAGGAAATATTGAATAAATGTAGTGATGCACAAGACTAAGAATCTGACCGAGCATTCAGTGCACACTTCAGATAGTTGTAGTTCTACAGTAGGTAGTTTGTTCCTGATATTGGTCATTAATTAGAAAATATTGAGGAATGATACTCTGCACTAATCCGTAGCATGTTAGCGAAATCAGTTTAGGTAAGAAAACCTTGAACATTCAGTGTCACATCAGCTAAGTCAAGACATAAAAACAGAGTAGAGAAACACTGTACGGACAGTTTATTGATTGGTGATCATCTGCATGTGTTTTCCTCCAGGATGACTGAGGTGATGAACTCTCTGGAGCCAGGCACGGAGGACTTCAGCGGGGGTGGAGCAGGAGCAGATCAGGATGCAGTATCCTTCCAGGGGTGTGTGTGTGTGAATATGTGTGCAACTGTGTGCGTTTGGATTATTTCAAACCAGTCCTGTTTTATTCGAGTAGAAAGCATACAGTGGTGAGTCACAGGAGTGATGAGCAAGAGTAAAATGTGGGTTGACGCGACTAAGGTCATTAGTTGGACTCAGTCCTGCTGTGAGTAAATGGTATGTGTCTTATCCAGCTGAGCTAAAAGGACAAGTGAGTTATCATCTACTACTGTGCGGTTTATTTTCTAAACATAATGTATCATCATTAAGTGAAGCGTAAAGAGTGATCACTCATGCTTTATTTTATAGTGCCAGTGAGATGTTTTGTTTGATAAACGCTCCCAGTTTCTCTCTGTGCTGCTGATGTTTGCCAACTTCTCAGTCTGATATCTTCTGAAAGAGGCTTTCTTTGGTGAAATGGGCTCAAGAAAACTACAACAAAATGCAAAATGGACTGAATAAAGGATGTTTGTAGTGTAAATTTGGTGATTTGCAGGCATGTAGGTTAAAACTGGGCTTAATTTGGCTGAAGTTTTGGTTTCCGTCACATACAAACACTGGAGTCAGGACCAGTTTCCCTTTCAAATATAGTCAATTAAAGGCAGTTAAAACAATGATTATAGGAAACTTTGATGGCTGAAAAATGTAGTTTTCCACCAGCAGACCTCTCAACGTCTTTTGCCAGGGTCGGGATGTATAAAGCCACTCAGAGTAACTGTAATCTCTGTTATAAGTGTGTCAAAATTCATAAGTTTGCTCTTATTCTTAGAATTAAGTTGATAAAAGGGACAAGCTCTGTCCCCACACCCACACTCCTGTCCAACAAGTTGTTCCCATGTTAGCGTGATACTTCCTAATGTTCATATTAACCATGTCTATATCAGTTATTGAATGCAATACATATTATATTAGCTGTGAAATACAAGAATTCTGTTGAGTTTTAATAAGAAGATAGAAATGACAAATGTGACTCTAAATTCTCAGTAGGCCTCAGTGTACCTGTGTAGATTAATCTCTGACTGCAAAAGTGAGCGATTAAATTGACTCTAATGTCTCATGTAATATATGTTTGTATTATTTGTTTTGTTATTTGGTTGAAGATATAATCTCAAAGATTTTCATTTAAATAAACGTCTGTTAAGTCCCTATCTATCACCGAATGATGCAACACAATGGTGACTGAGCCTATGGCCCACTGATGAAAGCCTGCAGCATTTGCAGTATTACGACGCGGGTGTCGGGAGGGACTTTCCCGCAAAAATCACAAGCGGCGTACAGTTAGGCTTTTAACAAGGCTTTTAACGCAACAGACTCGCTCTTCAGCTCACCTGTGTGTGAAGCGGCGTGCTGTTTTTTCTGGTCTCTGCTAGCGTTGTGAGTAAACAGTTATTATGGCTGAAAAAACAAAGAAAAGAAACTGAAACTTAAATGAGGTCCAAAAACACACCTGCAATTACAGATTATTGCCATAGGTGCTGTGAAAGAAAACAAAATGAAAATGAAAATGTGTTTTGTTATGTATGTGAAACAGTGTACACCTTTGGACGAAAGACTAATTAAAGAAAATTACTCTGACAATACAGTGAAATCAGATAAAATCAAATATATAAACTTTTCATGGAAATTCTCTCTTTTGGAATAACAGACACAATTAAACATGTAGTTTGTTAACATACAAGCATTTTATAGGACCTCCACAGATGAGTATCACTGAAAATGGTGACTATATTCTTCTTTTATTTGAGATTCCTGAATAATATCCCTAATAGCATACATTGATATTGTAATATCATATTGTAATATTTAAATATATGCTAGTGTTGGATACAATGAATGTTGTGTAGTCATGACGAGGTGTGCATGAACTGTACTGACTGAAGTAATGCAGCTCTGACATGTCACCTTTGGAGGGCTGCTATTGGCTGATTCAGAGCTTGATGGAGTTATTTAATCATTAGAGGGAACACATTTTCACACATGTCCATTGACTTCATGAGCATAAGTATCACTAAGTATCACTTGATGCTGTGAAATGCAACTGAACAGCAGTTTTCACCACATTTGCTATAAAAATTGGGGTTTGTGGCCAACAAAGCTGTTGGAAAATATTACTGCAGTTGAGTTCAGACACTTTTTATCATCAGTTTTTATTTTATCTTCTATTTAGTTTGATCGAATGAAGGATTTGGGGCCTTTTTCATGAACGTTGCAAAACTTTAAACCAATCAAAAGGCATGCCACTTGCCGCCAATGCATAAGCATGATTCAGAGCTTGAATTAGGGCATTTTGGGCAGACATCACTGTAGTCTTTATTTTACAAGTCCATGGAGTCTCTGCAGAAGCACTGGAGAATCACACTTTGCTAAAAGTGGCTTGTAGCTTCTTCATACAGAGCTTCTAAGTCGTCCTTGCTAAACCAATGATGTGTCGAAATAATTTCAGATACAATTTAATTAGAAAATAAAAAAGATAGCATCATATTTGAAGTTCAAGATCAAAGTAAGAAATGAGTGAAGTCCAGCTGCTAATCTTTCATGTCATACACACAGTTTGCAGTTTTCCTGATCCGATTTTTACCGCATTGTTGTTCTGTCACATGTGTTCTGAGTAATGATGTTCTCATCCCCCCAAATATGATAACCCTTCAGTTAACCTTACATAAGCGTCAAGCAGATCTTCCCAGATACCCATGAAAGGTATCCAAAGTTGTCCAAGAGGCTTCCCTCCATCGTGGTAGAGCCGACGGACGGAGCCGAGGTGGAGAGCGGCGAGCTCCGCTGGCCGCCGGATGAGCCGAGCTCTCCGGACGCCCAAACTGGGAGACAGCGTACAGAGGAACAAACTGCAGGTGAGGACGAGTGTGAAGCCACTGAAAGTGTGTTTCCTTTGGACTGAAGCCGCAGTGGAAAGATTGACCTCGTTTCCTTTTTGTTTAGATTTAAACTGGCCAATTACAAGTGAACCAGGACTTGTAAACAAACGTCAAAAGTAGAAATACTCAGATTACTTAAGTAAAAGTAGCAATACAATGTAGAAATACTCCATTACATGTTAAATGTTAAAGTACTCGTTCTGCAATAAAATGTCCTCTGTGACTGATATATTATTAGATATGACATTATTAGATTTTTGATGATGTGTCAATGTTAAAAACTTAAGTATATTACTTGAGTAAATGTATTTAGTTAGTTTCCACCACTGGCTGTTCATACCAGGTGATCATACAGTCGTACAAACAGCTGTCTTTTGAGCGTCTCTCCAAACATGAGGAGCTGCTGGCCGCTGTAAATTAACATCTGTCTCTTTATACCCATAAAAGGTTATTTCCTGTAATGACTTCCTGTAGTTAGTTCTCTATGCTAATGAGGCACTTTGAGTCATTCTCACCTGACGGGATGAACTGAACAAAAGGAGGAAACACAGAGCAGAGATGCAGAGATATACTGTGGCGTAATATTTTGCAGAAAAAAGTGATGATATGCTCCACTGAGTAGAAATGTGAATTGCAATATCGAGTCAGTCTAATGATTCGGCTCCCAAACAGGGCACTGTTTGAGTCATGCAACTTAGAATAAATGCAATTTTCCACTTAGGGTGAATCATGAGAGGGAACACATTTTCACCTCAGTTCATGCCGTCCATTGTGGATCTGCATCTGCCTGCCTCTGGTCGGCTCTTTCCATTGACTTCATGAGCATTCATGCTGCCTCTAAGTACCACTTGACGTTGTGAAATGCAACTGAACAGCAGTTTTCACCACATTTGCTATAAAAATTGGGGTTTGTGGCCAACAAAGCTGTTAGAGAATATTACTCCAACTGAGTTCAGACACTTTTACTTTATTTTAACATGGACATTGTATCAGGATAGAATTAAAACTATCTTCAGTATTATCTAATTATGGATGTGGGGCCTGCGATTTTCAACATGAGATAATTTAATCTCCTATTGATTTTTAAACTTAAACTTTAAAAATGCACGCCATACTCGCGGCCCATCCATGAGCATGCAGGAGCTCTGCAGGAAATGTAATGTATATGATGTTGTTGCTTTTGTGAAACGGGCTCCTGCTTGTTAAACAAGATTATTGCTTATTTAAACCTGCAGTGTGGAACTTTTGTCTTCCCCTTCTGGCAGCGAGAGTAATTACACAAACACTGTCGCCGCATGCTTATGACGTTACAAAAATTCAGGGAAATTTCCACAGTTCCAAGACAATAAACCATTATTCAGGTAGAGTAAATGTAATAGCTACATAACCTACTCCAAATATACAAATACCAACCTGTCCAGTCAGTCCCTTCTCTTCTTTCAGCGCTCTCCAACGAGGAAAAGCTACACCAGTGGCAATCCGTGTTTGTCGTCGCCGTCGATTGCTTTCTCTTTTTTTTGAGTTTCTTTTTTATCTGGAGCATCAGAAACTTTTCTTGGATGCTTCTTAGGTTTTTCTGCCATAAGCCCTGCCATACTCTCAGCTGCTGTAGCTTACTCCGTCGCTACGGTTGCTTCAGCTCTGAGAAACCAGTCATTGCTGGTTGACGTAAAACGCATCACTACCGGTGCGCCAGCGCAGGAATGTCGCCACAGACATCAGATTTAAAAACTCTGGTATACTGCGAAATAGAAAGAGATTTACCTGGCGGTGCTTAATCAGCATTGTGTGAACTCATTTGGCTTGAATGTCACGGACGTTTAAGTCCCTTACTCCAGGTTTAAAGTGTTAAAAGTGTACAGGGTTCACAGTAGAGTCTGACGATACTGCATTTTTTGAGGCTGATAACGGTATCAATATTTAGAGAGTTAAAAAATCAGACCATATATTCTTTTTGCCATGCTAGCGGCTCCATGGATGGTCTATCAGTCCACCACTTTGTGTCCAGAAATATATCAACAGCTATTGGATGGATCGCCATGACATTTTCTACACACATTCATGGTCCCCAGAGGATGAACCCTGATGACTTTTGTAATCCCTGACTTCCTCCATCGCCACCATGAGGTTGACATTTGTAGTTTGCAGTGAAATGTCTCAACAACTATTGAATGGATTACCATGAAATTTGGTTCAGACATTCATGTTCCCCTCAGGATGAACTGTAATAACTTTAATGATCCTCTGACTTTCCCTCTAGCGCCATCATCAGGTCAAACTTGTAATGTGTCCAATACTTTATGATCAAATACCTGCAAAACTAAGATCATCGTATCTTTATACCTGCAAAACATCAGCATGATAGCATTGTCATTGTGAGTATGTTAGCATTTAGCTCAAAGCAACACTGTGTTTAAGTACAGCCTCACACAGCTGCTAGCATGCAGACCTGCAGTGGCTGTTAGATCTGGAAAAGGGTTCAAACTCAGCTTTATATCGCATTCACAAAGTAAGCTCTATTTTGAAAGATTGGGGAGTAATGCGGTGATTCTGCGTGTTTTTTCCAGATGAGGAACAGGCGAATGTCGGCGTGGATGAGGAGGCTTCAGGGGCGGAGATGCAGGACTCCAACTGAACAAACTCTCCTCCCGCTTGATCCACTGTTACTGTGAGTGTGTCCAGACTTGGATGATTGGAAATGAGTCAAATAGAAGAGCACATTGCATTGATAGAAAGATCTGTGAGGCAGAGGAGGAAGGGTAGAAAAACAGATTCCCAAACCCCAGCTCACGGGCTTGGAGCCAGAGTCGTGCTGCCACCTTCTTCAGTAAATTTACAGAAGGTGTTTTTTTTTTTTCTTATCGTGTACTCGTCTACGCCGGTGAAGGAGGTTGTTCTGACACTTGTGAGCTAATGAAGATGATTGAAGGGACCAAGATTTGTACTTGCCTTTTGGCTGTTTTCTTTTCATGAGAAGCTGTCTGCCTGGAAATGAACAAAATAAACTTTAACTCTTGGCAGCAGACATGTTTTTAATATCAGAATTTAAAGTACAATTTCAAGTTTAAGATTTTCCCCATCTTATATGACTGCGTTGTGATTTTTATATAAATACAGATTTTTAATTTGCTAAATAAAATTTTCCTCCTCTGGCTTCAAGCCCTCGCCGTCCAGACGCCCACAATATCACATCTGATCTGGACAGATGTTTCTAAATGCTGTCTGAAGTATTTAGCTCATGTGTGCCATACTACTACTACTACTACTACTAATAGTAGCTACTGTATTTTGTGCACAGTTTTTACATTAACTCTAGATGTAAATTACATCACTGTATGTTAAGTGCTGACTGCTGTAGTTTGGTGATTTTGGTCTCACTATTCACTTTGTAATAATAGCTACGGTGTTTTGAAGAACAGTATTTGATTAAGAAACCTTCATCACTTTATTCGATGTTGTTGCGATACATTCTTTAATATATTATAATATGTAAGCATTGTCTTCATACAGTAGGTGTTAAAGGGAATGTAATCGTGTTCTGTTTTACTTATTGGAGCAATATGTTCACAGGAATTTAAAGGCAGTCCATTTTGTTACGGAAGTAAGAATAACCAGTATATTTTAGATGTGTGTCGCTTGTCACAGACATGATATTTTTTAAAATACTGGAAGCCTAAATTATTGCACAAGTAATAAACCTTTTCAAAATTCTTAAAACGTTCTTTAATTTATTGTCCCTGTGGTTTGTTCTGGTCAAAGGGAGTACTTTAAATGTATTATTTAAATGTATTTTAAGTACCCCCTTTAAATGTATTTAAAGTACCTAAAGTAAAAGTACTCATTATGCAGAATGGTCCATTTCAGAATAATTTATATTATTTATATATTATATTTTATATACTGCTGGGTAGCTTAATCTATAACATTACATCATCATTTATAAATTGATTGTATTTTGTATTATTAAACTGAATCTGCAAAGTAACTAATGTTGTTAAATAAATGTAATGGAGTAAAAAGAACTGTATTTGTAGTGCACATGTAGTTGAAGTATAAAGTAGCATAAAATGGAAACACTCAAGCAAAGTACCTCAAAATCATACTTAAGTACAGTACTTCAGTAGATGTATTTGAATGTACTTATTCAAGTGAGAGCAGCTGCTGGTTTTTACTGATGCTGGCACATCTGGATCCAACAATGTTATCTGTTAACAAAACCTTCAAATATAAGTGACTTTTGATTACTAGAAGGCAGAAAACAAAGTAAGAAAAGAAAAGTAAGTAAGAAATCAGCATATTTAGCCTTGATGTTTATTTTGGATGATGTAATTGTTTCCAAAAAGGAGATATTTAAGTTTTATTCATTTTTCTGCCGTGACAGCAACACCTACAAAATTTAGTTTGGTTCTGGCGTACAATGTCAGTGCTGTAATTTGATTGGTCTAATATCAAAAGTAGTTAATTGGAGCTGCAATGATTAGTCGATTCATCGATTAGTTGTCAACTGTTAAATTAATCACCAACTATTTTGATAATCGATTAATCGTTTTGAGTCATTTTTTTAGGAAAAAGTGTCCAAATTCTCTGATTTCTGCTTCTCAAATGTGAATATTTTCTGGTTTCTTTTGTCCTCTGTGACAGTAAACTGAATATCTTTGGGTTGTGGACATTTGAGGACGTCACCTTGGGCAACATTTTTCACCATTTTCTGACATTTTATGGACCAAATAACTAATAGATTATTAACTAATAATTGAAAATGATGGACAGATTAATCGATAATGAAAATAATCGTTAGTTGCAGCCCTGTAGTTAATTATATCCAACAGCCTGGTAAGTTCACACTATGAGCGACAAAGCTACAAAACGGCCAAGCGTGGCCGGCTACATTGTCGCTGAGTGGCCGTTGAAGTGTTACTCAAACGTTGCGCTTAAAAAAAGGGTAGGGTTAAACAGCACAGGTAACTGGCTACCGGCAAAAATACGTTTTTCTTCTGGAACAGAATAGTGGGAAGAGAGAAGGGGAGTTGAAATGGTGAAACAAAAACATATGATGTGAAGCGCTGAAAAAAGTTGAGGCCCGCTCAACTTCGATTTGTAGCGCGGCACACAGCGACAAGTGTCAGTTTGGAGCTTCATGTCGCCGGCTTCCATTGAAAATGACTTGTAGCCTGTTGCTTTGTCAGCGGTAGTCTGAACACACAGTTACAGACAGTTAACAGCTGGTTAGCTCACTTTGTACCATCTGCGATTTTATCACTGAGCATAACATACGGAGCGCTGAGGTTACAGGCCCCCCGTTGGCGTGAGTTGTGACAGTTTGGTCATTTAACTGACCCATCAAAGAGAGACAGCTAACCCCAGATAGTCCCAGGACTAGGACAGCACTCAGTGTGCAGGAGCTGCCGATGACTCTGCAGGTGTTGGAAAGTAGCCTCCAGTGGAAACTTCTTCCACTTTCCATTCTCGCGCTGCTTTGTCGCTTTGCTTTTTGAGGCGTGAGATCTAAAGGTCTGGCAATGTCAGTCAGGGGTCGGAGCGTTTTTGTTCCTAAAAGTAAAGAAAGCAAAGCGCTGACCGGAAGCCTCAAATCTCAGCAGCTGTTTTTCAGAAACCCTATCAAACATCTGCAGGTACAGATGCAAGCTTTTCTTTTTAGATAAGAGAAAGTTTTACTTTTACTTCCCTTTTACAAAAAGGAAGTCATTTTCACCAAACCAGTGTCTTTAGTTTCAGAAAATACAAAGTTCTGTTTCATTTTATCTACTATCTTTACTATCTAGTAAAATTAACTCTATTTAAACTGAAGATCAGAAGAAAACACGTAAACACGTTTCAGTTTCAAAGAGCTGCTGATTGAAACTTTCGTAATCCAATCAAAGGATAAAAATCTTCTTTATGGTTACGTCCAGTGTTCAAAATATCTTTACTCACATGTTCACTCCCTTGAAGGAAGATGATCTGCTGGAACCACTCTGCTGTTGTTCGTCATTTTCACACACTCCACCACTTTAGTGAGTGATGCATCTTTCTCAGGGGAACCATCTTTAAATAGGTGATGTTTACCAGTTTTAAGGATGTAAACAGGAAGCTCATCATCTGTTCGATAGTACTGCACTCTGATAAAACTGCTGCTTCAGTGCAGAAACACAGCAGCAAACCAATAATAGAGCAATAAGTGCTGGCTTAAACAGGACACCTCCAACTAGTTCATGTAACCACATCCACCGTCAGATCTGCAGTCAGCCAGTCTGAATGTGACTCTGTGAAGGTCATTTCTCCCCATTCATTTTAGATAGATAGATCCTTTTTTATATGTCAAACAAAAGTACTGACATAAAAGCAAAAAAGTGAAAAAGTAGGCCCTTTGAAGCACAGGAAAATGCAGTATGGTGTGCAAAATGAATTCAGTTATGAGTTATAAGTTAAAAAGATGTGTTACACTGTGCTAGAAGTTAAGGAAGAAGTCCAATTAGCGAGTCCAGTTCGACCTCAGCAGCCTCCCAGTCCACTGGTGTCCACACTGGGACAAAGCTGAGTTATGAGTTATGCGGTTTGACGGCCACCAGCAGGAATGATCTCCTGCGTCTCTCGGTGGAAAACCTCGAGGGTTTAAGTCTTGTCTTCTCAACCAGCATGTCGTGGAGGGGGTGGGAGACGTTGTTCGGGATGCTAACCAACTTAGACAGCATCCTCCTCTCCAGAGAGTCCAGCTCAAACTCCTCCAGTCACTGAGCCGGCCTTTGCTTGTTAGCGTCTCTCAGCAAACGGCAGCTTAAATCGCTGGCCACTGCTTTAATTCACTGAAAATATTTGTCCTGTTAGATTGCAGCCCTGCAGTATTTCTCCTCCTCTATCTTTTCAGTGAAGGACGTTCAGGTGTGTTTCTTCTCCTCGGAGCTGGAGGCTGCACCATGAATCCAAACTCTGTTCTTATTTTAATCTCTGATTTATGTTTCTTGCCTCATAGTTATTCAAGGAAAGTAAACCCAACATCTGCTGCATTTCACGTCACCGCCGAGGAGCAGGAACCATTTTCACGTGTCACTTGTTGTGATTTATTTATTTATTTATTTATTCAGCCGTGGACAAACAGCAACAGATGTTCTTCATCGTCAGATCATTTCATCAGATCACAAATAATGCTCAAATCCCACATGCTGTCATCACTCTGATGGGAAAATCTTTTCACAGCAGCAGGAGGTCAAATTTACAGCAAATTTGCAGAAAAAAGGTTTTCCCAACAACAATCAGCACTTTATTCTGACCAGATGAAATCTATTATCTCTAATTTATTTCATTTATTCCCCAAAAGACTCGCACTACAATGTATTTTGAGCAAAGCACGAATTGAAGTCTTTGAAAACTGCTTACTTTGACTGACCAAAGTATATTTATATTACGTGAGCAACTCCGCCCACTGAGGAGCACAAGAACAATTTTGTATTTTTAGTTGGTGAGAGACTTTTAAACTATTAAGATAAGATAAAATAATCCTTTATTGATCCCCAGAGGGGAAATTCAGTTGTTGCAGCAGCTCAAAGACAGAAATAAGTACAAATAAACAGAGAAAGTAAAACATAAATAATACTTTCAGTTTTATTTCCCTAATTTTTTTTATCATTATTATGAAACAATGTTACAGTTAAAACATAACTTCCAGAGATAATTGCTGTACTTTTAACGGACTTTAATGTTGTGTTGTGTTTAGAGGAGCAAGAACTCATCCATAAAACATATGCAAATAAGCACATACTGTACGTTGGCACCATTATCGCTAATGGTGGCTGAAATCTTATTGTGTTCAGTGTTGAATTAGTCGATTAACAACTATTTCAATAACTGTCTAAAGGTTGAAGTCATTTCAAGAAAAAAAGCCAAATATTCTCTTGTCCCAGCTTCTTAATTGTGAGGGTTTGTTGCTTTTCTCTGTTTTATTTCATTGTTGACTGAATATTTTGGGGTTTTGCACAATTTGAAGACGTCACCTTGGGTTTTGGGAAATTGTGAACGTCAATTTTTCACTGTTTTCTGACTAAATTATTAATAAATCAAATAAAATAATCAGCATATTAATCAATAGTGAAAATAACAGTTAGTTTCAGTTGTAGTTAACAGGATGAATTGTCTAAAATAGTTGCCCCACAGGTTGACCACATTCAGTTCAAGGCTTACATGCAGTGACTTTAAATTGAACCACTGAGGCAAGTAAAACAGTTTTGACCATATAGAGCATGTAAGAAGAGGAACATTCAAACTGTCAAAATAAAACTTTAAGAAAAGGATTGGTTAGTTGCAGGTAAATATTATAAATATTAGTTTGTACTGTGTTTCTCCGTTTCTTCCTTCCTTCTGTCTTGTATAAACACACTCAGACGAACAGGCAACATGCGCTGCGCTCCCACGTACACTTTGATAGCTTGTTGAGGCTGATATACTGTTAAAGGTCAGATTGGTGTCTTGATCCAGACAGCGAGATGGATGGCGGGATCTCCATCTTATTTCTTTCATGCCTCGTTCGCTCTCTGGATCTGACCTTTTGGATGACAACCTTGTGAAGAGCACTTCATCGGAGCAAGCGGGGTCACTCCTGGGAAAATGAAGGGCTGCGGGGAGCGAGGGG
>NTHP01000733.1:150581-163556 GCA_003416845.1 Oplegnathus fasciatus
ACCTTTTACTGTCTTTTATGTTCGTGTGCTTGGACATGTGTTTTCTGCTTCGTCAGTGAATTTTTCTGATCATCAGCACTCCAGGACCAGCGTGAACACATCATTTTATGCAAGTAATATAAGGCATGCACAGTGATAATAAACACATCCAGGTTATGTATTGATTATGTAAACAAAATGAGTATATAAACCCGATCACTCATGTAGTGATATGAACACACAAGAAAATATTTCCCACAGTACCTAGTATAGGTCTTCAACACCCCTTTTCCACCTCAGTGGTTCCCGGTTCGTGCACCTAATTTTAAACCGTTTGGAGCATTTCGACCAAAATGCATTGGTTCTGAACCCAGAAAGTTGACTCCCAGCTGGAACAAAAAAATAGCAGGTTTTCCTTGACCTGAAGTGCGAACCGTGACAACATCAGTGGGCATGTCATATCCTACAGGTTGGAAAGAGAGGATGGAGAAGGCAATTGAGAAGTGAGAAATTGTTGGAAAAAAAGAGCGCACAGAGGTCTGCCAACGAAACCCAATGTTTGGTGACGATTTGGTCATCTCCTGAGATTCAGGAAAAGCTAGGAAATAGCACGAGAAAGAGTAAACTGTATACTGAACTAATCGAAGAGTTGGCCAAGGCTGGGGTTGAAGGCAAGAACAAATAATAAACTAAAAAAACTTAAGACGGATTACAAAGACTCAAAAAAAGAGCTGTCAAAAAGTGGAGCTGGACGGGGTAATATGTTACCATATTATGATGTCCAACGCCCTGTGTTGATGACTCCTTGATTACAATGGTTCTGCTCAAAACTGGTAGAAACTGGCTGGTTCACTAGATAGCACCAAGGTTCCAAGAATCCTGAACAGAACTGGTTCAAGAACCACAGCTGATTTGGTGGAAAAGAGCTGCACTTGGTTCCCAGTAACTGAGATCGGACCCAGGAACCAAAGTGTCCAGGTCCGAACTACGTTTAGTCTCAGGCCTGTGTGTCAGTGTGTCTAATACCAGGTGAATCCAAGTGGACTCTATCAGCTCTAAACACCTGGTCATCACGCACATCATCATAACACAAGAAAAACGTATCCACTATCCAAATTTAACACCTGTAAGTCTCTTCCTGATTGGACGAGCTCCTCTCTTCTCCTCCTTCATTGGCTGGACGGATGCTCCATCCCTGAAACCAGATCCAGAAGAGCTGAATAGGTCTAAACCAGATCCGAACTAGATGTTGACAGTCTAGTAAGATCCAAACATGAATCTGGCAGTGTAAATAGGTGTAAACCAGATCCAAACCAGATTCTGAATGTTAATGTAAATGTCTTAATGAGGCAAGTAGAAAGTGTGATCTGAGAGCAGTAAAAATGACAGCGTCAATGACAATGTCAACCCAGCCTCCTCGTAAAACCAGGGCGGTGTGACGCTGAACAAGTCCTACACACAGTGAATATATAATATGGAGTAAAGTCAAAACTTACTGCTTTCTGGAACTAGACACATGTGTGAAACCCAGAAGAAAAACAGAAGTCAGGATTTAGTCAAACAGGCAATGCAAGAGAATCAAAAATTAAGAAAGGGTTTGCAAACTAAACTCTGGACCAATTGACCAAATTGGTAGCACATCGTGCTGCTGCCACTGTTGGTGTTCTCTCACTCCTTGGGTTGTCCACATGTTTAACCAAATTCGCTCCCTTTTGCTCATTTTGGTACATTTCACTCATCAAAACAAACGCTAGACCCATTCATGAGCATGCAAGAGCCCCGTTGAACGCGCAAATATATCTGCAATTTGTGGGTGACAATCGTTTGTCACCAATTGTGAAACAGTCTAATTGGACAGAGTCCGACTTTCGGATCGGGTTTCTTCTTTTTGAAAATGTGTTCATGCGTGTTGAGTTTGGGTTAGTTTACCACGGGTCAATTTCGGATCATGAAGAGCTCTCCTCAGAAAGGTCAGAGAGCTAATCAAGATAACTTTTTTCATTTTTGGTATTGTGGATACTCATGATCCTCAGAAGATGAATCTAATGTTTTGGATGACCATGTTACCTTTCCTCTAGCGCCACCACCAAGCCAAAATTTACACTTGAACATGTGAAAATACTGAAATGAACAGGCAGAAGAGAACAGTCACTACATGTACTGAACACCATCCCACTCTAAAGGTTGAACTCTTATGTGTTTGGTGACCACCGTGTCCTGTCCTTTTAGCTTCATCCTCGGGACACAACTTTCATTTCCAGCCCGAAATCTCAAAGAATGGCAAAATTCTATTATGTCAGTATATTTATTTGACTGTGGAGCGTCATGAAAGCAGGGTTTTATGCTTGTACTCTTGTTCAGATAGTATCAGAGTGAGGTCTTCACGGTTTTAGCCTCCTCTCTTTCTTCTCTCCTTTCTCACTTCAGGCTTCATCCAGCAGGGCAGCCACACTGATCCATTATGTATTTTTCCATTCATTTTCAATGAATGTGTGCTGTCCAAACAATTATCCATCTCCATCTGACTTCCATCTGTCTTTCGTCTGATATGAAGCTTAATTAAACTGAAGTCTGCTGGACAAACTGATTCACTAACACTGAGGGTTAATGATGGCAAAATGAGACCTTGGAGGAGGCTAAAGTGTGATGTGCACCATCGTGTTGACTCATCATGGGAGGGTTTACCAGGTCAGTTTTTTATTGTATTTATTCTGTACTTATTTATTTGCAACATTACAAGAAATAGTCACCTCAACTGTGATCTCTCGCACAAATTCTGATTTTTGGATTGTTATTGTTTTATCAGTCAATGTTGTTGACAAACACAATGGGCCACATTACATTTAAATTGAATTATGATAAGGTGACATTAATATTCAATTAATTCATTCAGTTTTTTGTTCGTCTTTGTGTGTAATTGATATTTATCTGTGAGTTTCTAGATATAACTGCATATTTAATGCATTTTCAAGATATCAGACTGTGTATACAATGTGATTTGAGTCATCAGTATCAGTAATTCACAACCTTTTTTGCTTATGACCCCTTAATATGAATCCGTGTCTACCTATGACCCCTTGTCACAGGTTGTAGGTTTATTATTAGTGAGCAGTTAAAAGACAGTTTTTTGGTTGTTTTACTTGAATTAATTTTAGAGGCCTAAAAAGGTGCAGCTGGATTTTGGTTCTTCGGCTCCAGCGTTGATGCTTTTACATTCTTATTCCCTCAACACTGTCAGGAATGAAAGAAACTTACTGCAATAGTCCTGTTTTAAACCCAGCCTGGTTCACAGATCAGCAGTGGTTCATCTACAAGGGGTCATGAGATCCAGAGCCAAGATGATTACTGCTGAAGAGACAAAATTCAGCTGCATAAAACTAAGATTAGTTTTTGGACTTTTCTATTGCATTTTTCTGCCTGGAGTTTTGCTTTTTTTTCAAGTAAAAGAAGGAAAAATCACTCTTTGACCTACAAATAATAGACCTCCGACCCGTGACAAGGCGTCACAAGAGGACACAAAAAAAGGGTCACAAGCAAAAAAGGTTGTGAGTTTCTGATATTGAGGATTCAAATCACACAGTCTGATGTCTTAAAAATGCATTTAATATACAGTTACATCTAGAAACTCATAGATGAAGATCAAATACACACACACACACACACACCAATCCCTGAATGAATGAATTTAAAATGAATGTCAGCTTACCATAAACCCTAAGTCGGGAACCATTGCTGTATCCAGTGATCTGTTCTAATTGAGAAGCAAGTATGATAAAGCATATGCAAAATACAATGCGCAAATTGAGGTGAAGGCGTCATCGTTTCTCAAACGCTCCATTTTATTTAGTTTTATAAAAAGGTCTGTTTTCAGTGACCTAAAATGCAGTTTGCATGTGGACGAAAGGCCTAAATGCATTTTAAAAAATACCCATATACGTGAGGACTAGGCCTTAATTTAGTCCAGAGTCTAGTTTGCATTCCCTTTCCTTCTTTGATTATCTTGCATTGCCTGCGTTTGACTAAATCCTGATTTCTGAATTTCTTACTGATTCCACACATTCGTCTAATTCATCCGAAAGCAACTTTACTCCATATTATCTATTAACTGTGTGTAGGACTTGTCCAGTGTCATGACATCAGGAAATAGTAAAAAGATGGTGGATTCAGGTGTGAACAACACATTTGCAAGAAAAAAAGGTTTGCTCTCTCCCTATAACCCAATTTTTTTATAAATCCAATACCTCCTGTTCACCATATCTCCTCCCTGTTCCCGCTCATCTAAGCTTTCCTCTCTTACTCTCTTTTCATCTGATGCCTTCACTTTTTCCTCCCCTCATCTTTTTCTCTGTCAGCCTCCCTTTCTCTGAAGCTCATCTTCTCTGTGTATCTGTCTTCATCTTTTGTCTCTTTCTTTTCCTGCTTTCCCCAAAACCCATTTTCATAAAACCATCTCTGACAACACAAGTATAAAAACTCACCTCACCTGTTATTTCTACTTTTCTCTGCTCTCCCCTGAGCAGAGAAAAAAAAAACTGAAAACAGAATGAGTCACGAAGCAGAAATCCAACCAGAAAATAAAGAAAAAGACCAAAAGAATCACTCACTGTGACGCTCTCCTGCCATCTGCCTGTTGACTTTTCCTTTCTTTTTGTTCTTGAATATTATATTTTGCTCTGCTGTTTGACACGGTGGTTCCCAAATGCTTTTAATATCAAAAATCCCACTCCAATACGTAGCATTTTGTTTTTGAAACACGTTCTGAAATGAGACAGTTTAAAATAAAAATCAAACCAAATACTGTATGTCAACTGTCCAATGGGTTTTATAACTCAGTTAATTATTGACCAAACCCTGTTCCTCTCAGTTATTGATGCCACACCTGTCAAGGTCTCCTTTCTTAGACGGCACATTTGCAGTTTACAATGATAATGGAGGCAGATTTACCATCAAACGTCGTAGGGTTAGGGTAGTCTAACTATAGAAAACCATAGTTGGACAGGAAACACTGGTTAGATGTAGATAAGGTGGACAGGCTACTGTTCATATGACACAAAAAGTATGCTTTATTTTTATAAGAAAAGGCTTAAAGTCATCAAAGTTTTGGGTGACGTTAGCATCTCTGATTACGTCGCGTTGTTAGCTGGAGGCAAAACAAAGGAAAAACTGGAGGCAAACACGAATCACCTCAGAATAGTGGGCTACAGAACAAAAATGTCATCTTGCTGCTGAGTAATGGCTCCAAATTAAAATGTTATCTCATACCAGCTGCCACTGCCAGTCAAAAAATCGAAGGCAACAAAGGTTAAACGCGATAAGACGAAAGGACTGAGGCGATCATCAAAAATGCTCGTGTTTGTATCGCACACTTCATATCAGGTAAGGTGAAAGTTGAAATCTCGAAGATTTTCATTTCGTGGTCTTTCACGGCACCTATGGCGATAATCGGTAACTGCAGGTGTGTTTTTGAACCTCGCTTCAGTTTCAGTTTCATCATCTGTAGTCGTCGACGTTTTCTTTGTTTGTTTGGCCATAGTAACGCTAGCAGACACCGGAAAAAACAGTACGCTGCTTCAGTTGAAGAGCGAGTCTGTTGCGTTAAAAGCCTAACTGTGCGCCACCAACACCCGGGTCATAATACTGCAAATCCAAGGCTTCCATCAGTGGGCCATAGGCTCAGTCACTATTGTGTTGCATCATTTGAGATTATATCTTTAAATAAAGTATTGTCTGTTGTAGGTGTGGATAATGTTATGTGTCTAAAGGCTTGTCATGACCACCTAATGAGAAACTGGGGAACAAGGAGGAACAGGTGATTTCTCTGGAATAGAGATTTTTGGCTTTTGGAACTTTACTTTGGAGCCAAAACTGAAATTTCCATGATGTTCCCAATCCTCCAAACCTGTGTTCATAAGTTAATTAAACTGAGTCAATGAGTCACTTTTGTAATTCTTATTTTTCACGAAATGACCCCCGAAACCTGGACAAGGTTTTGGCTAGCATGACTGAGGCAGTGTTCGAAAACGCAAACTAACGTACTACGTACTACATACTCAATCAGTACGTACTGCACACTGCTTACTAAATTAACGATTAAGTACACATTTACCCACCGACTGTTCATACTGAAGTATACTCCAGCAGTACGTCTTAAAGTTAAAGTTAAATCAACATTACCTCGTCCACTTAATGTAATATTTTCCAGTATTATTTTAGGGCAATTAAATATGTTAGTGTTAAATATTTGTTCTACAGTACATTATATAAACGAGCAGGCTCCCGCTCTTTTCCTCTGAACTGTACCTTAATGTCGCTCGCTATCATTCAAAATTATTTTATCTAACGGTTGATTATTTAAACCATCGGCTTCGCAGTCGCAGTGGAACGCACGACATACTCAATTTTACATCATACTTAGTATGAATAGTACGTTATTATGTGGTTTCGAACACAGCCTGGGATGCATAACAACCTAGAGTCAGTTGCTGTGCCAGATAATGAAAGGATCTGGCTCTGCAGCACAAACGCTGATAGACAGACTGACGGCTCGAGACAGAACAGAAATTCACCCGGGGCAAGTTGATGGGAAGGTCGGTGGGGTATTTTCTGTTGCAGCATTCTGGGAAAAAGGATAAAAACTCTAAACAATGGTGGTAGACAGCCAAAGAATATCCACTCTAAATTTAAACAAACACAATCTATGAACGCATGTTCCCCAGAAAAACTGAGGTGAATAAAATGTCACTCATATTTATTCACTGCAGTTACAAAGGCATGACGGGGATGCAGATAAACCGAAATATACACAATTAAAAGGCATTCCCGGGTTATTTTAAAGGATGGACACATCAGACATAGTGTGCAGCTTTGTTCGGTTGATTATCCTGGTTCAGTTGTCTCTGAAGAGCAGAGTTCAAACCTGATGTGCCCTATCTGGATACGCCAGAGCTCCATCTGCAGTGAAGCAGCGATGAGGCCCGAGCGCTCTGACCAACAATAGATGTGCAGCTCTGTCGGGTGATTTCCTGTCTGGCGTTAGTGTTTGATTGACGGGGAGAAAACCTCCGAGCTGTCTGGGTCACCTGAAAACTGGACGACTGACAGGTATGAATGCATCTAATTTCCATATGTCATTTTCACACAGTGAATGTAATTTTGTCCAAATAACACGACTCTGTGTTATTTCAGTTGCTGGGAGTGTTGAAGCTGTATCAGCGCTGAGCCATCGGTGTCGGTGCATTTAAATGAGAAATACCAGCATCAAGATTTCTCTTAACTCCAGGGCTGCCAATGAGTACAAGGTACAACATGATGTGGGTGGTTTATGTTTCAGTGTGTGTGTTCAACGGGGACTAACTTCATAATCAAATCATAGGCTTATTTATAGTAACGTAACCTGACATGTCATAATCCAAATCTATCAATGTAATTAATGTAACACATCATATCTTAGCCAACCTGACAGAACAGAACAAATACAACATAAAGTGATAAATGTAAGGGACAGTTGCCTGTATTTGTTTACATTTTGGCAAATTGGCACCATTAAAAGTATGCCGAATTAGCTTGTAGCACTTCCTGTTTGCATTAAACCCATGGATACACAGACAACTATCACTGGATTACTTTGATACTGAATAAAACTTAAAAACGTGATGATTCTCAGGGAAGTTCTGTTATAAGGAACGTCTTTTTTTCTATGACCTCTAAGCAGCTCTATGGACCTTTCTTTGTGATGGACATCGGAGCTGATGGTATCCTCAGAAAGCATATGACACACTAAATCTAAAAATATGTGTATATGTTTCTTTGTGTGTGTGTGTGTGCGTGCAACTGGGACTGTGAATAAGCAAAGATTCGCAGCATGATACAGCAGAGCAGTAATTGTGTGACACCACACAGCAAAATACAAATATTTCAAATTCAAAAATATTCTTAGATTTTACAGGAAGGGAAAAGAGAGAGATTTTGATATAAAAAACTCAAAAAAGATTTTTCTTTTGGCATATATTGAGCATGTAACAAGAGATAAATGAACAATTAACACAGACACATGTTTAGAACTTCTAAAATGTGTTTTTCATTGAAATGAAAGTGAAGGCATTTAAACTCTTATGTCAGATTTGGCTACAACCATCTGCCATTTCCAAGTTGGTTGTGTGGAAACAAAATGCACAATTGAAATGTAATTAATAATAATTGAATGAATACAAGCTGAGTAGATTTTAACGGTGTCGTCTGGATGAAAAGAAAGCAGAGTAAATATCTGAGTGAGGTTGGGGATAACATGCTGCTAATTTGCTTCCTTCCTTCCAACATTATCAATTAATCTCAATTACATTTCCTCTGTTGGTTGACAATAAGGGTTTGTAGCACTGCAGTATAATTGGACATTGAACATGGTCTAAGCTCATGGACATCTGGGCTCACACATTCACACACACACCATTCACGCCACAGCTTTCCATTCATTATGCAACACTAATCTGAAGCCTGTGCTCAATTGTGCCATTGTGTGGCGGAGCTGCTGCTGAGTGAAGCAGCGCGGTGGAAATCCCTGGACTTCTAGCAAAACTGGTCGGACTGTACTGTCATTAAAAGAAGGAAGTAGATGGTTGCAGTGATGAGTACGCTTCCATGCATGCAGAATAACAGAGCAGTAGAAATTAAAGGATAACTAGATGAACTGCATCACGCAGTTGCTTTTTCCTGTAAAACCCAGGACTGGAAAATCTACCTGCCGGTCCAGCTCAACCTGTCCTGCTGTTGTGTTGAGTTTCTGGGCGAGTAGATTACTATTGAAATAAATATGTTACAGACTACTGACCAACCCCCTCTTCATAACAAGGATAAATAGATAAACACTTCATATTTACGGTAAATGTATGATCCCCATAAGACAACAATCAAATACACATACACTAACTAAATCAAAACAGAACATCATTAAAAACAACTGTTTGTCAGTTAAAGCAATTGGAGCTTTAAGCAGTTAGTTATTAAGCAAATTTCACCCACAGGAAAACCTCAAACCTCGTTCTTTAAGTGTTTTATTAAATCTGCAATAACTGATTTGTTTTGGCCACTTGGGGGCAGCAGAAACAAGTTATGAACACAACATTGACGTATCGTCAACTTTTATGTTGATATGTTAAACTTAAAAGTTGCTTGAAAAACAGTTGCTTATTTACACATCCAGTAGTTATGACACAACATTATCCTTCGTTTTGAGTCGTGTTTGTGTCACCTGACGAATGTGAGTCCAATATTCTCTCTCTTTTAGCTCCGTTTTTGGTCTCCACCACCTCCTGAGGGAAATATCTGTCTCTTTAGCCGCTAAATGCTCCACTATGTTCACCAGCTGCTCTCTAACTGTGTCTGCCTGCTGTTTGCTGCTCAGCAGGTAGTGTACAGTGGCGTTTTAGAGATTGAAAACAGCCAAAAACGGCGCTATAAGAGCGATGAGAGTGAAGGCAAATATTAAGGACCCCCTTTGTTAATCGCTTCAAATCATGTTCTTACCTTCCCATTTGATATAGTCACTGTATGAGTACTAATTATAATTGTCTCGTGGAAGGTGGCAGTTAAAAGTTTGTTCAGATTCCAACAGTGACAGTAGAAAAAGTGAAAACGTTTTTTACGACAGGGAGGTTGATTATGCATGCAGGAATGGTTTCAGCCTTCATGCATGCATAATCAACCTCCCTGTCCATCAGTGCAGAACTCACTTCCTGCTCTTCCACTTACAGGACAATAACTTCATCAAGTGTAAAACACTTTTAACATGTTTATCGCATGTGTGGAACATAATTTCACATGAATTTACTTTATTTTGGCACATCCGACCCCAGATGCTTATTAGCCAAGCTAGTGGCTTGTTCCATCGTTCTGACTGAAATATCTCAACAACTATTGGACGAATTGCTATGAAATTTTGTTCAGACATTCATGTTCTCCAGAAGATGAATCCTGTTGACTTTGGTGATTCTCTGACTCTTCCTCTAGTGCCACCATGAGGTTGACTTTTGTGGGTTTTTAGTGAAATGTCTTGACAGCCATTGGATGCTACACACATTCATGTTCCCCTTCAGGATAAATTGTAGTCACTTTGGTGATTCCTTAACTTTGCATCTAGCGCCACCATCAGGTAAAAATTTAAATTAAACTTTGTGTTTAGTGCTAAACATCATGTTAGCATGCAGACGCTGCGTCTAAGGCTACGTTCACACTGCAAGCCTTAGTGCTCAATTCAGATTTATTGCTCAGATCCGATTTTTTAGTTTGGCTGTTCATATTATTTTTTAAATTTGGCCAATATCAGATTCCAGTCCTGAACTGACCCGCATGCGCAAAAGAACAATAACAGAGACGTCACACGCAGCATGCTGTCGTACGGAAGTAAACATGGAGGCCACTGAAGTCAGCGTTTACGGTTTCATTTAAAAGTCGGTGTGCAGTGGAAGCCAGCGAATTCGTGAGCAGATGATAACGAGGACGAGGATGAGGAGAAAGAGAGACCAATTTTTAATTATGGCTTTTTGTGGAGCAACGGCTGCTACTTCAGTACGGAGGTGTGTGTGTGTGTGGATGTGGAGTCGGAGCCAGGAGTGGTGGGACCGTGACGTGAATGGCTTCATAGAAACACATTTCATCCAAAATTTCAGGATGTCAAGGGCTACTTCTGTCAGCGCCTCTTGTGACGAATGTCGATCTAGAGTGACGTACAGCAAAAGTCACATTAATTCAGATATGACCGTTCAGACTGAGGTCGCATTGCAAAAAAATCAGATCTGTATCTGATTTAAGACCACATATGAAAGTGGCCCAAATCAGAAGTGAAAAGATCAGATTTCATGTGATTTGTGCTGTTCAAACTGTCATGAAAAAATCAGATTTGATGCACACATGAGCAAAAAAATCTGATTTGGGCCACTTTTGCCTGCAGGTCTGAGCGTAGCCTTATAAGAGAGAAGACATTCACATGTTATATCACACGTGAAACAGCATTTCACATGTGAAAAATAGTGTTGTAAATGTAAAAACAATAATGTTAAATGTGTCAATTTTTTGTAAGACTTTGGTATGGGTTTAGAGAAAGAAGAAGAAGAAAGAAGAAGAAAGAAGAAGAAAAGACATGATGGATGGATAAAACAGGATGTGATGAGTTGTGTTAAGCTGTTGCTGACACTAAAGATAGCAGTTTCATTTCCGTTTATCTATAATCCCCTCACTGTGTGCCACACACACACACACACACACAGGGTGGAGCAGTTGGTCACGATGCCACTCATCTGGAGAAATGTTCGATGATGATCTTCTCTCCGTGTTTCCTCGACCACGGAGGTGCAGCAGATGTCTGACCTGGTTTAAACAGCAGCTGAGTGCAAATCTCAGCGTTTCTATCCACACACTTAGAACTTCATTTAACTTCTGTTTCCTGCGATTAAAAAACAGGAAGGTGCGGACAAGTGCCTCCACCACTGCACGAGAATCATTTTTGGAGCCACACCAGAAACAAACACGTCACATATCACCCTCCAGTGGATGTACACGGCACGACATCCCCTGGACTCGTGTTGTATGTCATTACAACTTTGGCACACTTTGATCTGACCTGACAAAGTGCAGGTGGAAAGCAGGGAGGCATTATCAATATATTTTAGGTTTGTATGGCAGCTCTACATATAATAAATCTGAAAAAATCTAATATTTTTTATAATTTCTGCTATTTTCTTGTGAAATGTTGTATAGTTTCACCTCTTAGGTCTCTAAAAATATGACTAATGAAGCAGTCTGAGAGTTAAAAAACTCATGAGGGACATTTCTTTGTTATAAAGGGTCACAAGCCAAGACAGTTGGGAACCACTGCCCATAGACGACCCATCGTGTTTTATGACACCTGATTAAATAAAAGTGGAAAATTGCTTCCGTGACAACGTTCATTTAGTTGTTATCATCACTCAAGAGATCCTGAATGCACCACAAGCATCCAAACTTCAATGTATTTAAACATTTAATCACATTTAATGACATGTTTCATTATTTGTTAATTTGTTGTTAATAGTTGATGTTTTTCTGTCGCCTGCTTTGCAATCCTGTCACCAGATCTGACCTATTAAGTACATTTACTCAAGTAAGTACAATTTCAGCGTACGCTACTTTATTATTAATCTTTAATAATGTGTTTTATTTTGCAAGATTATCTTTTTTTTAATGTATCATCTTAATCTGTAACTACAGCTGTCAGATTAATGTAGTGGAGTAAAAAGTACAATATTTCCCTTTGAAAAGTAACATAAACTGGAAATACTCAAGTAAAGTACAGATTGTACTAAGGTACAGAAATTGAATACATGCACTTAGTTACTTTCCACTGCTGACAATCTAAAAATATACAGTAATATGCAGAATGAGTACTTTGGATACTGAATTTGCTGATAATACTTCTGCACTTTTTAAGTAGACGTTTGAATGGAGAACCTTTACGTGTAATGGAGTATTTTTACATTGCTGTATTGGTACTTTTACTGAGTACTTCTTTCACCACTCCTAAAATTACTCCCCTTACTAGTTTATGAGTAACGACCTTGAAACAGGACTTTACTGGGGACTCTTAAATGCAGCATGGCCGCGTGCTTTAACGCCACATTCCAGGTAAGAAAGAAAAATGATCTACCTGTAAACTGATCAGAGGGTTCCTGAATGAAAACAGGTTGTAAAGAAGAAACTGTGTCTCTGGGAGCAGCACTCCTCCTTCACTGGTCTAATCATTAACTGAGCTCTGCATTTAGAGTCCACACTAATCACCGCAGAGGCAGGAAGGTGATCTTTGTGCCTGGAGAACGATTTTTAAACCCAGTTTAACTCTCCTGACTTGACACCAGCTGCAGGCAGTAACCTTCCTTTTAATTTTAATTATAAACCGGTTCAACCACAAAGGTAAAGAAAGCGAAAGCTGTTTGAGTGGAAGTAGTAAAGCCGCGAGAGGAGCGCTGACAG
>NTHP01000733.1:170511-191416 GCA_003416845.1 Oplegnathus fasciatus
TTGAATTCATACATAAATAAAATAAAATGCCCCTCTTGCTCAATTCACCAAACTCAGGGGGGTTGCTGCTACAGCCTGACTTGGTCTGGTGTGACCAGTATGGTGGCTAATGTTAGCTAGAGATCGGTGTGACCTGACTTTATAACTTTTCTCTACTTGTGCTTCTGTGACACTGTTTTTTCATTTACCATTATCCCGTAACTGTCACTTGTGATTGTCGCTGTTCAGCAAAAGTTACAGGGGCTTGCTTTAAAGACTAGTTAACACGTTCACAACTACTGGACCTTGTGGTGAGATTGTTTTCACTTTGAATCTCAAAATCATTGTATACAGTAGCATTAAGATTTCACTTAATTGGAACAAACCACCACCAAGAATGTCACCAAGGTGTCCTCATACTTTTGGCCGTATAGTGTATTTTAAAGAGGTACAATATGCATCTTTTTTCCCCTTGAAGCAGGCGGTTAACCCCACCCTGATTTCCCTCAGTTGGAGTCATTTCTGCCCCACGGCACCTTTCAAGAAATAGATACATAGAGATAATGTACTGAAAAGAAAAATCTTAGTATTGGTATAATTATTATGGTAATAATTGGCCAAAATTACCATGAAAAATAGGCCCTTTCACAACAGTATTTATGTATTTAGTCTAGCTCGTTACATTAGTAGTTTAGTTGACCTGGTATTGTGCATGCTGGCTCACTGACCCGGCTTAACTGCTACCTAATTGGTGCAGAACCATTATTATTGGTATTGATTACACCTGTGCTTTTTCATGCTATGACACATCAAAATATCTGCTATTAAATAAAACAGGCCTGTTATCGGTTATACGGTTGATATTGGCAAAAAGGTCCTGTTTGTCCACCCGTGAATACTCAAGCTGCTGTAGACGGTCATACAGGCCAGACTCCCTGAGGACAATCAGATAAAAATATGTTTTCAATATGCCTATAACTGTGAAAAGTGATTAAAGCGATGGGAATCTGTTATCTTTAATGTAAACCTTTGTATGGCATGGTAGACAGCAGCACTTGCAGTAAAAAACAAACCACAATCCATTAATTTAGTGGTTTTGGACTTCAGTTTCCCCACGCCACTCACACTTGACTGTAGCAATGGAGGGAAAACAAAAGACCAAAAATCATGTCCGGGTCAGCACAAGCCAGCTGGTCACATATTATTTATTGCTGTTTCAACACAAACTGTGTTTTCCGTCCTCAGATCCCAACATGGGCGGGTTCGGTGACTCTCTCATGAAAAGAGGAGCGTCCATTCGTCGAAGCCTGAAACTGGGCACTAAGAAGGATAAAACCTGCAAACAGGAGCCACTCGGCCCCGTGTCTGAAGGCTCAGTGGAGGAGAAGGAGGAAAAAGAGGAGGAGGAGGAGGTGGTGTGGGAGGAGGTCGAGGAGGCGTACACACTGCCTGAAATTCCACAGACACCACTGTCAGGTACCGTCTCTCTCATATGTGTTTTTTTACCTTATTTTCCCAGGAAGGGTTTGCTGATGTGGCGTGCTGGCAGGCCACAAATCACCTTCCCTCTAGCAGCCATAGCTGTCTTCAGTTACTGTAACATGCTAATGTTTAGCACAGTTTATCTTTAACATGTCATGTTAGTAGCTATGTAACATGTATATGCTTAGTTTGTATCGTTAGCATGTTAACATTTTCACCTGACTACCTGACTCTCCTTCAGGTAAATTCTGGTTTGATTTTCAGTTGTTTATATTTGCACTAGCTGTCAAAATGTTGATACATGTTTCCTTAAGTTTACATTGAAATGGGCTGCCAGCCTTGTAAGTGTGAATGCAACCTTTTCTCATAATGTTCCCAAACATGTTCCTGTCTCTTTCTCTGCCTGTACGTTCAACTTTCTTCTTTATCTTTTCCCTGTTTTGGCAACAAAAGCAGCCAAAGATAGGAATCTTATCCCCGGTGTAAATACGCAGGGTTCAGCTTGTCTGTAGACACTAACATCACGAGAGGAGTCATTGCTTTAACTGTTAAAGTGACGGGCACAAGTGATTTCTTCTGATTTTAAGAATTTAATCAGAAGTTTCCCTGCTGTTCTTTCTCTCTGATTTATCAAGAACGTGCCCGTTGAGAGTAATCATACGTTGTTTTGCAGGACAAATGAACTAAGGAACAGTAACAGTGTGTGTCCTCCCTTTTCTCTCTCTTTTTTTTCACTGGAACATTTAAGCTCTACAATTGAATTAAACTATCTTAAGAGACTCATCATCTTCTCTATTTTTTCTCCCAGTGATGCAGATCAATAAGCTGATAGAGATGGAGGTGCTGGAGGAGGCTCACCTGAACCTGCTCGCCCTGAGGCAGGAGTTCCAGCAGGAGCAGGAACGGTGTGGCGAGGACTCCCCCATGGAGCTAGCCAAGAAGGAAAAAGACCTCAACCTCCTCTATGGAGACCTGAGGAAAAAGGTCAACACCATCGTGCGCGACTCCAACTCCCTTCCCTCCAGAAACAAGGGGCTGCTGGTACCTGTTGCCCGCATCATCCAAGAGGAGGAGAAGAGAGCTGAGGAACCCGGCGGGCTTCCGGGCAGCTGGAGGGAGGCCTGGAAGGAGTCGGTGTGCGAGGGGGTGCAGGCGAAGGTGGAGAACGTTCACCTTGAGCAGAAGGAGCAGAACTCCTCCTGGTTGGCAGTTCACCTGGGTCTGCTGGGTAAGGCCATCGTGGAGGACTTGGAGAACGTGAAGAAGGAGCTTCGGTGGTCGTACCCTCCCAGCTTTAAAGTCTTCAGCACCTACGTGAAGAGTTACCACAGAGTCGTCGGGCAGCACCTGAAGAAGCTGGACCGGCAGGTGACGGAGCGAAAGGATCTGTACGCTCTGCTGGACTGGATCATCAACCGCTACAAGAGGTCGGTGAACATCGGCAGGGGTAGACTCAGTGAAGAAAACATAATCAGTGTGGATTAGATGATGTAGATGCAAAGGTTATCATAATTAACAAAAACTGACCAGTAGGATTGTATTTTTTTCACAACAAATCTCGTGAAAAGACTGAAATCTATTGATTGATCCTACCAACAAGTACAGTGTGTGTATCAAAGCCCGATATATCTTGTTGTTGCACTGAGCGACATGACATGACATGACATGACACGCTGTAGTTTATTTTGACTCAATCCCACATACACCGTCCTGCTGCCACGAATACTCACTAGAGCACCAATGTGGATTCATCCACCGCTGGAAATAGTCCCCAACAAACGCACTATTTCCTCCTGTTTGAATAACGTTTGTTAAAAACTAAAGTGAGCAGCTATTTTAGAGAATTACTGATCCTTTTCAAACTTTGACACAGTATATTTGTGACCTCATTTTAAAGATTTATGTCTTCAGTAGGAACCGCTGGGTTTGGAGCTGAGAGCTACAAAATTAAGAATAACGGCACAAATTAAGAATAACATTGTTCCGAGGGAAAAGGCCATATTAACATGTTGGGGATCCACAGGGCAAAAACTTGATGTTGGGCCCCGAGGATTCCCATTCTATCCAATGCAGACAGTACTCCTATGCTGGTATAACACTTGGTTTGTGGTAATTTGATTAAACAAAAATGATTAGGAATATGCATCATGTGAGCACAATATATATATAAAAATAATAATAAAGCTTTTAAAACTAGATTTTGACACACAAGACATGCCCTCAAACTTACCTAATAATACAGGAACCACCTCAGTTAATACTGTACTCGTACTGGGGGTGCAGATTCCCAAAGAAATGTGCAATTAATCAAATACCTAATAACCAATTGGCATGCAGTGAACCTGGTAAAGAGTTGCCTGCTTTGTCTGGTTAGAAATCTGCCCTTCCCTGGATAATTTTACTCATCTGTGTGATTAATACGATCTGGGGTCGTGGAAACATCACTATGATCAGCCAAGTAGGACAAAAAACACAAGGGACCAGATAATCAGCAGGCTGTAAACAACACCGTGATGTAGTGAAGGCTTATTCAACCAAATTCTAGCACATACAGCAGTTTGCTAATACTCAGGGTCAGTGAATGCATTTTTGCCCCCATTAAATTATTAGAATGACATGAAAAGTTGGAAGGGGATGACATGTAATAAAAGTCCTCAGCCAGACTCGAGACGTCTTGGGGACACATTTATCGTCTCAAAAAACAATCTCGACAAATCTCGACTGCCCACATAAAGATGTGTTCACAGATGGTGCAGAGATGTTTTAAAGATACCAAACACCACCACAGCACGGGGAAGCAGTTAAAAAAAGAGGCAGCGCTGCTGACATTATTTGTTGAATCAGGCCACGCCAAACCAAAAAACTGTGCTCGAAACAACATTTGGGAGACCAGAAATAAACAGCTGATCTAATAACACTCTCTCGGGGCCAAAATGGAAAAATGTAAATCAGGTCGTGTCCACATTTCTCACAGATTATGTAAAGTAGTATCCTAAAAAAGACTTCTTTGCACAGTATATCACACATGTACTGTAGATAGTGGAATAGATAGATAGATAGAAGTGTGAAAATGAACTCCATCATCACAATATGCACTAAATCCTGGATGTTGGGGATTCAATTTTTATTAAACTTATAAGAATGATGCATCTTGTTACTCAACTGCAGCATTTCTGGGAAACAAGTACTTAAATAATTGAATTTTATAACAAATTTGAACTATTTTGTATTGTTCCAAAGCATTATTTAAAGATGATGTTTCCCAAATCCCACTCATACAACATCACGTCACAAGTTCTGGTGAAATCTACATCAGAGCTTTTAAACTGATTTCTTCCCTCCGACATGAAGTGACACGTCTTCAGCATTCTTTAGTGCCGACAGATCGCAGCACAGTGAAATGTTGTTAAACGTCTCTTGTTTCACCCCGACAGCGAGAGGATCATGGGAAGTCTCTCCCTGCAGCCAGACATGACGGCTGAGAGCGTTGATCTGCATCTGGAGGACGACTTCCTGCAGCAGCTGAAAGAGAAGTTCTGCTGCAGAATGAAGGTGAGGAGCTCGTAGGGCCAAAGCTCCCAGTGAGGACACTGATTGTCTGTAATTTGTCCGGGACTTTGGGGATTTTAGCAACCTCGGAGGGTTATTATAAACTTACACATTTTTATAAGCTGACTCCAGTTTTTTTAGGCCCAGTATTTTTTCACCAGGATTCAATAAACAGGTCCTTTAACTCTCAGGCATAAATCGTAATGTTTATTTTATGTATAAGATAACAAAAAATCCTGCACACCATCGATCACTTGTACTCTATTTACAAAGTTTTGGTCCTCAGACCTTCATCAGGTTAAATTCAAGTAGATTTGAATGAATTTTACCTGATGAAGGTCAGGATTTTTTGAAGTTTTCACACCTGTTTATAAAACTTTCTGGTGTGCAAGAATGTTGTAGTTACTGTTTTCTGCAATAAAAAAAAGGATTGTAGTCAAGAAAACCAAACATGTAACCAAAGGATTAATTATATAATAATTAAATTAAGAACAGAAAAACAGAACACAAACTGCGTATGTACTTGTACGTACTTACTTAAATAATTTGTCTTTTTTTTTTAAATGCAGGCTTTTCCTCACAGTTCAGTCACAAAACCAAAACATAACTACAAAATATAGTTAGAAATGTAATTATTAGATTTTTGAGAGGTGGACACTTTTATTTTATTTTTACCTACAAAATAAAAGCACAATAGTCTGATTTGGAGATTGAAGTGAATTTTGGAAGACACTAAGCCAACGTCTGTGACCTTTAGGCTCCTGTTGTGGCTCATTCATGGAATAACAGTCACTAAACGATTATATATTATGACTAGTTCTTGTAATCGTAGCTGAAAATGTTGCTGAGGGAAGATGAGCCAAAACATCACCATTTCTCAGAAAAGATCTTGCCTCTTGGTGTCGACGGCTGAAGTTTTTACAAACTCTTCTCCTTGTGTTTGTTACTGCAGGAGGAATTGAGATCTTCACTGGACAGAGTTATTGAATTTGAAAATGAGGAAGTTTGGAGGGACAGCAAGACTCCAGAAAAGGAGGAGGACTTCCTCAACTCTCTGATTCCCATGGACATCTGGACGGTACGACACTGCAGCACCTGTTACACGATCATACATGTTTAGGCAGCAGGGGAAGGACCCAAATGCAGACAACTGAGGCTGATCGGGACAGTTCAGTAATTTAATGAAACAATTCAAAAGCTTACTGGCAATGGTAAAACGTCCAAACGGAGGGAACTGGGGCAGGGAAAAGAGTCCAGTCAGGCAGGCAGGTACAGGTTTCAGAAAACAGGGTTCAGGGGAAAGTGGAAACAGGTAAGCAGGTGGACGTGGGAGTCAGGTGACTGGGACAGGTGGAAAAGTCTGGACGGGTAGAGAATGGCAATGAAGGGGTCTGGGGAAGTGGAAATGTGGCTGGAGGGAGCGACAGAGAGGCAGAATGTGACAAAATAATGTATATTTTATTATGAAAGTACCATCAAAACCATCCAAGTGTGCCTGTAGCGTTTTAATAAGGCATAATTCATGAAAGTATTTAAATACACAGCAGGTAAACTCTCATATTGGGAGAAGTTTTTATTTTGGTTAAAATCATACTTAAAACATAGAAAAATATACTTTAATTAATATAACTTTAATTCTCAACTTGGGATATGAACCTTTTTATTTTAGAAATTATTAAAAAATGATTAAAAAAACAATATCAATAAATATAGATGTAATGTTTGTTTCAAAGTATTTAGCTTAATAGGCTCGAATGTATGATTTTGTGTAGTTTTGAAAGATTTTGTTATTGCTGTTTGTTTTCTGTATTTTTTTAAAAAAATATGTATTATTATAAATAATTATTTATTATTATTTGTATTTATTTTTGTGGTGGTTACTGTTTGTTTTTCTTGTACTTTTGTCTCTACAAAAACAAGTAAATGCCCAAATAGGGTGAATTTAAATGATTGGTGGACATTTAAATCAGATGTAGACAAAAGTCAAAGTCTAAATGACGATAGTGGGATTTTTTTTCCTTCATCCATCATGGTGCAATGTTGTGATTCGACCATGTGGGGGCGGCAGATAGCTTCATATTATCTCATTGTTACACTAAAGCATGCTGTTATGGTTTCTCTCTGCAGACAGTGAAGGGAAATGTCGTGAACTCAGGAAAAATTGATGCTCAGCTGGAACAGAAAGTGATCTCTTCCTGCCTCGAAGAGCTGAAACAGTTCCCCAAGAGGTATGTTAACACAGAGACACGTATACTGAACGTGTGCAAATACTTATTAATATACTGTATGTGGACAAATACTTAAAGGTGTAACGAGTAGGATTTTCCTAAAAAACAAAAATACAAAAATATTCCCTCTCAATCATCACTTATGACTCACTAGAAGTGAGAGGACCCTCCCCTCTGCCTGGATTTTCTTATTTTGCTGTGTTCGGGACTTTTCTGGACAGTGGTGCGTAGCCCCCAGCCAATAACAGCGAGCAGGGTGTGAGGTGCGTGACTCTATGAAAATGTAGCAACCAGTTGCCAGATCATAAGCACGTGGGACCACCACAAGCGTGTGCGGGAGGAGGGGCCCACTTTGAACGTTGTGTTTACAAACAGCATCCGACAAATCCTGCTCGTTATACCTTTAAAGTTATTAACAGACTGCATGTGGACAAATACTAAATGTTAGAATCATGTTCACGTTTTATATTCTACAGAGGTATTTAACAGGCGAGGTCTTCCACGGAAACTTGTCTAACAGCAGCGATAAAAACAGAAACACATAAATGACAGAAAATAGACAGCAGTACACAAGCACAAGTGTTTTCCCTTTTTGTTGTTAAGGAGGTTTTTTAAATAGAAAACAGGTTTTAAGCTTTTCCTTTGAGCCTCAAAATGAACCTCAGGATAAAATATATATTAATCAACTCACTTCCCTCTGAGAAACCTTGAGAAAATATCTTTGGGAGATGCTTTATGTGACTGAGCACAGGCCTTAAAGATGTCACAAAGATAGAAACTTTGTGATCCCCTGACTTCTCCTCTAGCGCCACCATGAGGTTGAAATTTGTGGTTTTGAGTGAATTGCCTCCTCAAATATTGGATGGATTACTATGATATTTGGTTTTGACATTCATGTCCCCGTCAGGATGAATTGTAATAATTTTGGTGATCCTCTGACTTTTCATCTGTGTTTCAATGTAGAGACACAATGATGAACCCACAGAGAATAAACACAAACTCTGCAGCTATACGGTGTTTTTTAGCCTCTTTTAGCTCGTTGTTTTGGTTTAAGGCACCGTCATTAGTCTTGTTCAACACCAAAACATAAACACTGAACTTTTGCCACATCAAGTCTTTAGAGGCCTCATTTGCCTATTAACTTTTAGTATAAGAAAAGTAGTTGAGACTCAAGGTCAAATGACAGCACCAGGCCAGAAGAATAAAGGATTCTGTAAAGTCAAACACTTGAAATCAATTAAGAAGTAAAACGGGAAGGTAGAGGTGTGAGGGGGAACCCACCTACAGAGAAACAAACCAAAACAAACCAAAAACAGGATCCTGCCCTTCGTGCAAGAACCACACGCTTGTGTGATTTTCCTGTTGAGTAATGTCAGAATATTTCCTTTGCTTGGTTTATGACAAATTCTGCTTTTAACTGAATAATGCAACTCCACTGTGATACAGCTTATCATTCAGAAAAGCCCCTGAAGATCATGTGTCCATCGTCACCTTCTTCCATCATTCTTTATCTCAGAAACACAGACATGAATCTTACTTGTTTTCTGTGGAAACATTTTATCTCTGCAGCAGCAAATGTAGCAGGGAAAATGAAACAGAACATGAAGACACTGCTGAAATATAAAAACTTGCAATAAAACAACAGAGACTACAAGGTAGTGAAACATTAAAAGTGATAAAACTGGAAGAGAGGTTGAGAGAAACGTGCTAGCACCCCCAATCTCCAAATTATCTTCGGGATTTGTGTATATTTGAAAGTTTGTTGTTGTAATGAATCAGCAGACAAACACAACAAGTTATTTTATAATTATTTAGAATATTTTACTCCATAGTGTGAAATAAGGTATCTTAAATTTTTGAGCTTAGGGCTTATTAGATGCGTAGGTTTGGTGTCAGTTTTGGTTGAAAGAGTCTACAAGGTAGAATTTATTGTAATTCCCTCCATATACAAAATTCAGTTTTCAGGGGAAGTGCTCAAGTTACAGTTTACACAATAAAAGACATAAAACAAGTGCAAAGACAGTAAAGTGAAAGTGGTATTAAATTGAGTTAAGTGCAATGAATGAACCGTGCCGTCACACATGTAAAGATGTCACGCATGTAAAGATGTCACACATGTAAAGATGTCACGCATGTAAAGATGTCACGCATGTAAAGATGTGCCTCCAAGTAAAAAAACCTGTGCCTGATCAAAACTGTTTTTTTTTCAACACGTGGCTCTGAGTCTTGTGATTTATTTTGTTTCCTTCTCAGTCAGCTTCTTCTTTTCATCCCTCCATATTATATTGCATCAGTTCAGTATCAATAATTCTGTGATAGTCTGTAAAATCTTGCTGCAAGTGGTGGACAGAATAACAGGAACGGAGCAGTACGTCTGTTATATTTATTATATCACTAATTTATCCTGTAGTGTTGAATTTTTGCATTTTTTTGTATCATATACTTGTATATATGCAGTAGACATGTAAATACATGTATATGTATAGATTCACTGTTCAGTTGTTTTCGTTTGTTATACTATGTACAGTATCTTCAGTACTAGACTTGCACTAACCATGTACAGCATATTACCAGGTTTGGTTCAGTTTTTTAATTTTATTTTTTATCTGCCTCTTTAAATGTGATTTATGTTGTTTTGTTTTGTTTTCATTGTGAGGCGTTCTTGTTATTTTGTCCGCCCCTGAAGGCTCTGTAAAGTCCCTTGAAGTGCTGAAGGGCTTTTTGGATAAATCTGTCTCCGCTACATGTTTATGGACTTGAAGGGTGAATGTCATTCAAACAGGAAGTCCAATAAAGTGGGAGTTTGAAGCCCTTTTGGTCGTCTGACAGGCTAAATCCATCTCCTCCTCCTCCTCTTCCTCCTCCTCCTCTTCTAACACAAGTCTCCTCTTCCTCTGCAGATTTGACACAGAGTTCAGACGTCACTGCAGCGCTCTCAAACCACAGCCTCTTTGGACTGAGTATCAGATTACCTACATCAACAGCTTCACAACTTTACAGTAAGTCACATGACTTCCTGAAATTACCCATAAGGCACCACTCTAAACTGCCAAAACCACAAACAGGGGCAGCCTGCCTCCTGCCTCCTGGAAAAAACCTGTCACCCGACTCTCTCAACGAGGATCTGAGAGCTCAAGTTTAAATTAAGATCCTGTTTAAAGTGCACCTTGTTTAGAAGCGTGCGAAGCTAACCAGAATAAAAAAAAGGAAGTAATGCTTCTGGGTTGGGTGTTTTATCTTCAAAATAAAAGCTCAAATTGGTGCAAATACATTTAAACAAATGTATTTGTATTTAAATAGTATAGAATACAACGTTATTGTCGATTACAGTGGAAAATTGTCTTTAGCTCACTAAAACATGTAACTTAAAGAACAAACATGGTAACAAAACACCTTAAACAAAGCACAACACTTAAAAATATAAAATAAAATACTGTAGAACAAGAGGTGTAGCTCACAAACCACATCAAATAAGAATAAGAATAAAAAGTGTCATAATATAGATAATGAATAACAAAATATGAGGCATTTTAATTGTTGAGGCACACATATTACAGGTATATCTGTAGTACTACTGTATACGTATATTATAGTTAAAGAAGTCAGTGATTCAGTATTTGCAAAAAATTTAGCAACTTGTTGGCTTTTTTATTTCAATTTATTTAACATTAGGTAACAAATTGGATTTTGAATCAAGTATTTTTGGATTATTTTTGTTCAATAAGTAAGTTAAGATGTGCATGTGCATTAATTACCATAATTAGATCTGTTAGAAATGTTTAAGTGACCCCTCCACTGACCTCCTGCCAGGAGTTGTTAGATTTAAATAAATGAGTTTGAATGCACGTCTAACATTTGACAAACAAATCTTAACTCCAGGTCCACTTACTAGCTTTTTCTGGAAGTTTAAACTACATCTCAGTGCCATACCTCTCCATGACAACTAAGCAAACTCAAGTTGCTCAGGAGGATGGTGAGATGTGGTTTAAAGCTCAGGAAAAAGCTAGCAAGTGGACTATTTTGAAAGTTATAGTAATCTGGACAGTATAGCAAACAATCAAGTCATATTTTGGTTTAATGGCTTTAAACCAATGATTTTAAATTGTATCCTTGTTTCTGTATCTTGATAAAAGCAAACTCTGATGCAGAAAAAGAAAACAGATTCTGGAGGATGTTCAGAGAGTTAGAAAGTCCTGCAGAGCTGCTGTTTGGATGATTCATCTCTGAGCTATTTTAAACTTTGCTGGGAGAAGTGTTCGTGCCGAGCCCAAGTCTCTCTAAGAGCGACCGAGCTACATTCTCTCACATGTTTGGAGTCGTCGTTCTTTCATATGCAAAGCAGAGGTTGATTACATTACCTCCCTTAAAATGAGGTCATGCCGTTGTAAGAGATAACATGAACATGCCAGCCTGGGAGAGAGTGCCGCCTCTCGTGATTTCGGGGAAACAGGGCTATGAGTGAGAAATGCTGCTGTGTTAAGTGGGAGAAAGAGAAAGTACTGAGATCGTAGCCTGCTGAACCTCCAAATCCCTCCAGCTGCTTCTGTCTGTCACAACAGAAGCAGATGTGGGCTGCGGCGGGGCGTTCAAGGACACTCATACTCCAACTTCGCCTGCAGCCATAAACACATGCATGTGTTTATGGCTGCAGGCGAAGTTGCAGATTCAATGTCTGCTTTCTATTTTTTGCTGCTCTTGAGGTTTTGGAAACACAGGTGAGTCTGTGGCTGACTTCAGTTACAAACTCCCCCCTCCCCTTTAAACCTCCTCACCAACACCACACCTCTCCTTCCTCTGGGCCTCAGTCCTGGAGTCCATCACATTTAAAAATAAAATCAAACAAACAACTTTCCCCTCCATTGTATTGGGCTGGCAGCAGGAAGTTTCAGAGATGGATAGCTCAGAACTTCAGCAGAAACAAATTAAATTACATGCGTGGCTAGACGGCACTAATAGTAAGTGTGAAAGTATGTTATATATGCTTCAGTCTCGACGACAAACTGTGTGAGGTCCTTTAAGTGAAAGTACAACAATGTAAAAATACTCCATTACAAGTAAAGGTCCTTCATTCAGAATCTTACGTAAGTAAAAGTACAGAAGTATTATCAGCTAAATTAACTTAAAGTGTCAAAAGTAAAAGTACTCATTCTGCAGAAAAATGTCCCCTGGTATGATCATTAATACTGAAGCATCAATGTTAGAGCAGCATGTTGCTGCTGGAGCTGCTCCAGGTGGAGCTACTTTATATACAGTTCTGGAGTTTAGTCTAGGGGTCGGGCCCCTCCAAAGGGTCACCAGATAAATCTGAGGGGTCGTGAGGTGATTAATGGGAGAGGAAAGAAGAAAAACAAAGTTCTGATACACAAATCTGTTTCCATTTTTTGGAGTTTTCTCTAATCTCTAAAAAAAGTTGATTATTTTACCTCTTTGAGCCTTGAAGTTGAAAGAAACCATCTGAGGAGTTTAAAGGGAATATATTGTGATATATTGTCATTTATTATGACAAAGGGCCCGAAGGGTCACAAACCAAAATGTATGTAAAATCTTAATCTGAAAAGTCACTAGTAACTCCAGCTGTCAGATAAATGTAATGGAGTACAAAGTACAATATTTCAGTGTGAAATGTAGTAGAGTAGAAGTATAAAGTAGCATAAAATGGAAATACTCAAGTAAAGTACAAACACCTAAAAACTGTGCTGTACCTTGTACTTTCCTCCACCTGTGAACACAGTCACATTCATGATAACTACATTTCTCAAAGTTTAACTGAACTTAAGTAAGTCATATATACTTCACAAGAGTCACCGGAGCAGTTTTTGTTCCTACTGAAATGCCATACAAAAGTCAAATATCACGTTATAACCTCAGACAGTGATACCTCTCCATTTCCTGCTGTTTTTCCTCCTGCAGGAAGCACATGGAGGGGTACAGGGACGCCTGTCCGGATGAGGTGGAGGGGTTCAGAAAAGAGGTGAAGTGGCTGATTGTCAGGCTCATGCAGGGCCTGGAGGACCAGTTCAAAGAGGAGGTCAAGGTACATTTACAGTGCAGTTAATCAAATTAGGGTCATGGTAGGTGAAAGCCCAATTCCGGTTTTCATCGATTTATTTCCTCACTCAGAGAGCAAACATTTTCTGTTGTGGTTTCTAGAAGAGGAATTGAAAACGGTTGCTCCATTCCTGAACCTCTATTCAAAAACGCTACGGAGAGGCTTTCAAGCAAGTAATTTACGGTATATGATCACTAGAGATCAAGTGCAGGGACATGTGAAAACAGGATGTAAGACTGAGGCTGATAATCCCACAAGTTGTCCAATTTAAAGGACAAAACAGGTAATTTGTGACTTACTTACAAAACGACCAGCAGGACAACACCATTTGTTGTTGCCTCCCAAAACTGTCCTGATCTGCTGCCACTAAAGTTGAGGTTCAGTTACGTTTAGGCTCAAAAACTACCTGGCTAAGGAAAGTTTGTGGTCATGGTTAAATAAAACCAACATTGACTGTTTGCAGGAAACAGGATACAAACAGCGGTTTGTGTTTTTTTATGTCCTGACGTCCTCCCTGAGAGGTTTCGTGTTGCTTTTACCTTCACCGCACTACTCTGAGCAGCAACATTATTCACACAACCAAATAAAGAAAATATAAACATACCATAAGTCATTTTAAGTGTTTGAACAAACGACAGAAGCAGCTGACAAACAAACTCAAGTAGCCCAGATTGACACACCGCCTGCTGCAGCTAACAATTCTTTTCATTATTAATTAATGTGACGTTTATTTCCTCCATGATGTGATTAATGGTTTGGTCCTCAAATAGTTTGTTTTGTCCGACCAACAGTCCAAAACCCAAAGATATTCAGTTCACTGTCACATATGACAAATAAAAGCAGAACATTCTTACCATTTAGAAGCTGAAACTAGGTAGGTTTGGTCATTTTTGCTTGATGAAATGACTCTAATGAATATACAATTATCAAAATACTTGCTGCTTATTTTTCTGTTACATTTTGGGGAAATGTGTATAAAATGATGAATAATGACATCTAGAATTGTTGACTTGAAAAGTTCAGCTTCTAAGTAGAGCTGAAACGATCGATTAGTTGTTTAAATTGATAAACAGGAAATGGACAAAACAAGATATTTGAAGACATCACCTTGGGCTCTACTATTTTCAGACATTGTGTAGACCAATTAAAGAAAGTGGTTTTGGAAGGCAAAGACAAATTATGTCTGAGATTATGTCATTTAATTTGGAGGACAAATCCAACCTGCTGCACATTTGAGAGTCACTTTTGTCTGAGGGAAGAAGTAAGCAGATATCTAAGTGAGCTCATAAAAGCATTGATGACCTCCTTCAAACTCGTGGAGAATAAAACTGTAAAAGCATCGTTTAATAAGTGTTTCTGAAAACCCTGCTCTCTGTGATGTTTTCCAGCCGTATCTGAGGATAATGATGACGAGGAAGTGGCTCACCGACGACGACGACTTTGACCAGCTTTACAAACGGACGGAGCTGCTTTCCCAGCACTGCGCTCTCATGAGGCCTCCACACGTCCAGGTGAGGAGGAGGAGATGGGCTGGAAGAGGCCGTCGGGGGGGAACTCCAGCGCTTACTGCACCAACCATTTCATTTAGCAGCCAAATAACTTCCCTTACAGAAAAGACCCCCGCCTCTTAATGATGATTGGTGACATGCCAAAATATCTGATATGATCCGATAAAGTTCCCAGCTAGAGCCAAAGCTTTCCTGGCATTTGTCCCATCCTGATTATCCCACAGACACTGTATATTTATCTGGGACCTTCGACAAATTGCCTTAAAAACTAAAAGTTTAGGTTTGGCAGCCATGTGTTTTTGGGTTAGATTTAGTTTAATGAGGACAAATGATGCAGAATATCAGCTAGAAATGCATTTTTGTTAGAAGGTTTTCACTCTCTTTAGAGCTTTGGAGGTCAGGAGAGGAAATCCTTATTTATTTTGTCGTTCACCCTCTTGGAACTTCCAGTGAATCAATTCTGGCTCCATTGTTTTCGTCCGGATGCTGTGATTTCAGAAAACATGAAGACTCTGGCAGCAGGGAATGAATAGGTGGAAGTGGAGGTGTTAGGTCTGATGATCGGGCGGGTGCTGGCCATGTGATAGACGAATAAAAACATGCACATTTACATTTCCCCTTTTTTTGAGCCCATCCTGTTATTCTGCAACATCACCCCCTCTATTTGTGTGTGTTTGTGTTTGTGTTTCTTGGCAACAGGAGTTTGCGAGCCATTTGCACTACCACGTGGCGAAGGAATACGTCGGCCAGCTGATGAAGAAAAACTACAACTGCAAGAACCGGAAACACGAGAAGGCAGCGAAAAAAATCCGTGACCAGTGGGGTGAACTCAGAGACCTGTTCGAGGACATGGTAGTAAGCTCTTTATTTCCCCTTCAACATCAACAGAAGCTTCTCTGCTTGCAAGTTAATGGAGGAAAATAGGAAAAACAATCATTTATTTCACTTTATATGATTTGATGCAGTAAACTTCAAACCATTTGGTGACCATTTTACTCCACAACATTAATTTGACAGATAGTTACAGTACTTCTGATTTAGATTTTACATTAAAAAACATGTGATAAGCTTCTAAAATACAATACAGTGTTAAGAATTAAACCAGTGGTTCTCAAACCTTTGTGGCTTTTGGCCGCTTACAAAAATCTGTGTCCCTTGTCGCGTTTTAGATGTTGTTAGCAGTTCTACCACTCTAAACTTCTCAGATGGTTTCATTTAAATAACTGTTCAAGGCCCAAAGAAGAAAAATTAAATCATATTTCACAAAAAAGCCCAGAAAAATTCATACAAATTTGTGTAACTTTGAACTTTTCTTCTTTCCTCTCTCATTAATTGTCTCATGACCCCTCAGATTTACCTGGTGACCCTTTGGAGGGGCCCGACCCCTAGGTTGGGAACCACTGAACTAAACTAGCTGACTGTATATAAAGTAGTTCAAACCAGCTCTACCTGGAGCAGCTCCAACAGTAACATGCTGCTCTAACATCAGTATTAATAATCTAATAATGTCACATAGAATCAGGTATCAGTTACTGCAGAATGAGTACTTTTACTTACTCACTTCTTATACTTTAAGTACATTTAGCTGATAATATTTCTATACTTTTGAATGAAGGACTTTTACTTTTTACATTGTTGTACTGATACTTTTACTTAAGTAAAGGAGTACTTCTTCCACTGTTCACATATTCAAACTTAGCAGCAGCTCACTCACTGTTTTTCATGTTTTGTTATTTTTTCTGTCGTAGAAGTCGACTCACGAGTGGCTCTACCCCGTAGGAGACGACCTGAGCAACATCATCTCACAGAAAAACAAGGCGGACATAAAGAACCATCTGGAGCCTTTAGTGGAGCATTACCCAGACTTCAGGTGAGCATTTCTACCTCACTCATTTAAAACTGACAAACCTGGTTTTACCAGCAGAATTCACTGCAGGAGCCCTTAAAAAAAACAAAATAAACCCAAGAAAAGCACATCAGAGTTTCTACTGGCCAAACCCACTTATCCTGGTAAGCCAGACGGACACTGTACAGATGAAATCGGTCGATCCCGGCTGATTTAAAATCGGGCTGAATTTCTGCCAGATTGGTTGTTGACTCCTGATTAATCACCTGAACAATCAACCATCTGTCTGTCGGACAATCAGAGGGAATTGACTGTCTGCAGTTCGAGCAGTTCAACGGTCCGATTTCCCTCATGGCTGCTGTCAAAAGACCCGTTAGCGTGTTCTGATATTATCGTATTATTGCGATACGTGTTATTATCATATTGAGTATTTAACATGTTGTGGCTAAAACTGTAGTCTTGACTGAGACTGAGCTGTGATTTAAAGCTGAACTTGACACCATATTGTCTCTTCCAGACATCTGAAGCGCCATATTTTTCTTTTTTCCTTATTTTTTCCTTTTTTAACAGAATTGCACAAAGTAACGCTGCCTTTCTCTCTTTTTGTCAACATTGATGAGGAAGCAGCCATCTTATTTGAATAAACCTTATTGGAATTGTCACTGGATTAAATTGGCTGTGGGTTTTGTCCAGTGTGAGCAGGCTCTGGCTGAGCAGAAAGGCAGATTAAAACTTGTAATGTGAGTTAATACAACGTACAAGATTAATAATAACACACAGTGTCTGCCCAGCTTAAAAGTTGCGGGGGGCTGAAGCATTTCCCAGCATGCACATGGTAAGACAACAACAGCACGAGCAAGAAGTCAAGTTTAAGGAAAAGATCCAGAGTTTTAAGGCTTATCAGACACCAAAACACTGCACATTTTACTGCTATAAGACAGGATTTTACAACTCCGGGAAGTTGTGATGACGACAGTCCTTTTATCCTCCGTGTTGATGATTTTCAGGTAAATAGGAGAATTATGTTAGAAAGTAATCTATCAGCAGTTTATGCTGATGAATGCAGTGTATGCAAGTTGAACCAGGTTTATCTTTTGCTCAACAACTCTGTGTTGTTTTTTTGTGAAGGGGTAGTAGAAAGTACTTATGTACTTAAAGTATCAAAAGTAAAGGTACTCACTATGATGATGACCTCACGTAAATCCCAGTGATGCCTGGTGCACACTACAGGATTTTCAAATCTTAACTGATTTTAAAAATGTGACAGATTTAACTGATTTTTTATATTTTAATCGTAAGAACGCACACACCAGACGATTCAGTCAAGACGTAGGACCACACACTTGGCGTTTATACTAAACAATTTCAGAGTGACGATTCAGGGACTTGGGATCTCACAGAAACTCACATGATCAAGCGTGACCTCAGGAAAAAAGCACACATGGAGGCGGATGGTCGTTGTCACCTGGTTGTACTTGTGTGTGCTGTGTTTTGCACCGAAAAACAAAAAAAGACAATAAAACTGTGGATGAAGTCACGGCTGAGAAGACGGAATCGGCATGGCTTAACATTATACACTTTGCAGCGCGAGCGGTTGGTGACACTTCCCGGTCAGCTCGCTCTCATTGACTATTGCGGGTGTCTGCTCAATATTCAATCGCTGTTCCATTCACACTACAGGATTTCAAGTCGCAAATATCAACATGTTTGATATATATGATTCGGAACCGGGAGGGTCAGAGTAGCCTCGAATCGGGAACACCCCCGCGATTGTCAGCATAAAACTTTGTACAACTCCAACCTGAGTAATCAGCAACATAACTGAAAACGTCTGTGAGGGTTTAACCTATAACAATGCATCATATTTAATAAGTTGATTATATGTTTTGTATGTAAAATCAAAGTAACTATAGCAACTAAATAAATGTAGTGAACTAAAAAGTAGAAAGTGGCATAAATTGGATATATTTAACTAAAGTACAGGTACCTCAAAGTTTTACCTAAGTACAGTAGTTGAGTAAATGTACTTAGTTACTTTCCACCATAGTACCTAATAGTGGTTTATTCACACTTTACTCAAATAGATTCAAGATATTATATTCTTGTTTTATGCAGTGTGAAAGTGGCCCTGGTCAGAATTGGAAATGTTTTATGGAAATTGACATTTTTCAGTTATTACAAAGTAGATCTGTGCTGCACATGGTGGAAAACACAAGATTTGGGCCGATTTTATCTGAAGTTTAAACATATTTATGGTCAACTAGCTGAAGCTTCAGAAGAGACATCAGGTTCAACCTGGCATGAGGGTGACGCTGAGCTTTCAGGCTAACAAGATTAATGTCAGCTGTAACTGCAGAGGTTGTTTTGATCCAGCAGTTTATGTGCTGGGCAGCTCAGAGCCGGCCAAGGTCATACTGGATTTTCTGTCCACTACCAGTGGGTTTCTAATAAACTAGGCAGGTTCATTAAAAGGAACCATTCATGGAGAAGGGCTGCGACATGTCTCTGTGTTGAAAAGCAGCAGTTTTGTTGAGCTAAAATTAACAAGCTTTGTTACAAAAAAACATGAAGAAAAAAACCCCAGAGTGAAGACATTTAACCAACATCCTGATTTTAATTTCTATTTGAAATGCCTGAAATGTGTTGAAGATTCCCCTTTGTAATTGTGGAAGTATTCGAGAAAGGTGCTTCTGTTCAGATGGAGGAGAAGTCAGCAGATTAAAGTTGTGAAGGGGTCTCCCATTTTGGACTGAAATACGCCCCGCTGATCTTGAAATAATGTAACCAGGAGAATGAGGAAGTGATGATAAAATAACAGCAAAAAAGGTGAATGAAGTGAAGCGGAAAGTACGTTTTAGGTACTGATTTATCTAAAAACAGAGAGCAGTGATCATTCGGCTGTCTTCAGTGTTTACGTAAAAAACCCTGACACTTGTCCTGAGGAAGCTCTGTCCAAACACAGACAGACACAACTTGGTCTGACACAGATACACAACAATAATCTGAATAGTTGCATGGAATACGTACTGTATTAACCACAATTAATGGTCATGAGATGATGTCGACTTCTCCTCTGAAATCATGTGTTACGAACAGCTGAGTGGCATTTAACCAAACTGCAGACATGTGAGACCAAACAACAAAGAACCAAACAAAATAAACAAAATGGTGACGATGATATGTTGATGCTGAACTGAGATCTCTGGAACTCAGTGAGATGATTTTACAGCTGTGATTGTTCACTTAGTGTTTATAAAGTTTGTTCAAATAACACTTCACCCAACCTGACCTGCCGTGGGATTTCCCAAATCTGAAATGAAGCCTTAGTCATTAGAAACTAAAAAGTAAAAATAAGGAAATCCTGTATACTGCATGACCCACATGGAAAGAAAGTGCCCACCTTAAAGATAAAATCTTGTTTTTCTTCTTTTTGGACAACACAATGACCACTCAGTTCATGTTTCCTCCAGCAGAGTCTTGCTCAGAAACTCCAAACAATCTTCAACAGTGGAGAAGAAACTGGGTTATAGACTGACACCTCCTTCATTTTTCTGTTTGTTGTGCTGCACTTTGAGAAGCAGAACAACTTAAATCTTTATCATTGTTATTAGTACACTGAGTTAAGAGATCAGAAGTTAAATCCCAGAGTAGATCTCCAAAATGTTTATTAATCAAACGTAATCATTAAAACACTCATGAGGGTCTTCAAAGAAACACTCTTTTAACAAGGAAAACTCCACTCAGATCATGTTTCCTCCACCAGAGTCTTAATCAGAAACTCTGAACAATCTTCAGCAGTGGAGAAGAAACAAAGTCTTCCCACCAGTTTCTTGCTCTGAAGGAAACATCTGAACTCTTCATCGTGGGCAGCGAGACCAAACTCTTTTGAAACACATTTCTCAAGTCAACAACTAAAGAAATGATCCCTGAAAGTATAGTCTTGGTTTGTTGTGGATGTTTCTCAGGGTCTTCTGTCTGGAGACGAGCACTTTTACTGCTGGTGAACTCCTGAGGTTCAGAGAGACTCCTCCTACAATCACAGCTTCATCTCTGACGGATTCATTTTTTGTGGATCATCACTGACATGACATTCAGAAAATGGTACTTGTTTTGATTTGTGACAGCAGTTGTAATTTCTTTCATATCAATCAGGAACTAAAAATATGATCCCTGAAAGTTGTGTTGGCAGCACAAATGTGTGCGTTGAAAACAAAATTTGAACTTTAGAACTGCTGGTGTGATCAAGGTCTTAATCTGTCTCTGA